>MXQC01000019.1:0-142616 GCA_002094185.1 Zhuliangozyma boniae
TTGTTCTGTGTAGAATCAGTAGATTTATCTGTCGTGTTTTGTGTATAGATCATGACTACTGTGCAGGTACTCTGTAATTTTAGTTGTTTTTTTGTCGAGCAGAAGAGGGCATACGAGCTTCTCCTTAGTCTCTTGGGCTCGGAGATGTCTATAAGAGACCTATATGACCTGCATACATATTTTGTAGCGTTTTTTCAACACCCGCTATTGTGCTCTTGACACGACCATCAGTAAGTGTGACGTGCGCGCAATCAAACGCGCTGGGAGGGGGATTCTCTTGTAGAGCTGGTCGCCCTTGTACCATGACTCTAAAATGTCTTAGCAACCCCCCCATGTGCCCTTTCGTGCTACACGCGAATGTGGACTTCTTTCTCTAAATCACTACTTGAAACGTGACAGTTCTCCCGTCCCCCACTCCCCTTTCCCCTTTCCCCTTTCCCCTTTTTGTTGCCAACGGTTTTTTCGGTGTCTTTTGTCTTTGTCACTTTCTGTGCTCTCATTTTTATTTGCCGGCTGAAGGAGAGAGAGCTGCCCCTATTTTTTGTCTCGTCCCCTTCTGACGCTCGTTCTCCGCCCGCCTTTCCCTCTACTGTCTCAGGCCAGTTTTCCACCCCAAAACACGCCCACAGCCAAACAACCATTACGACCACCACTACATGAACGACCACTCCCCATAGCCAATGAATAACTATAACAGCAACACCACCAGCAACCCACATCTCACAGGCAGCACCGGTAGCGGCCACACCATCTCGGTCTCGCCCGCGATCTCGATCTCGTCCTCTAGCTTGGACGCCTCCGCGCAGGTCCCCCGGGGCACCAGGAGCAGGGCCGGCACCTTGCCGTCGTCGTTGTCCCAGAGTGGACAGTCGCCCATGTACCGTGGCGACTCATTGCAGCTCCCCAAGATGGACGCACTGTCGCTCGGGCTCCCTGTATCCCCCATCAAGAGCAACGAGATGTTTCTTGGTCAGTTGAACACCGCGAGCGGCAGAACGCGATCAGGATCGCTCTTCTCTAACCACTCGATTTGGAACGACGACCATGGTACTGAGAACCATGGGAGCGGCGGTGGCAGTTTCTTGAGCCCACTGTTGACCACCACCAACGCCAACACCAACGTGCAGCAGCAGCAGCAGCAGCCAGTACTCGGCGCAACGGCAACAACTACGGCGGCAGCGGCGCCCAGAAACCGGTCGTACACGACAACGGCAGCGGTGCATGGCATTTCTGTCAACCCCATGGATACGTTCTTTGAGTCGGTGCCGCCGTTGCAGGAGCATAAGGTGGCAAACTCGCCCTTTTCCGGTGCACCCAGCGTGCCCAGCGGTAATGGCAACAGCGAAGATATGTTCCTTCTTGATAACTTTGCGTTAAACAACCTGCTCCCCAGACTCAGATCGCAGACGTACTCGGGTACCACGCCCCCGTTGTTTGTCAACACCTTAAACCAGGGACAGAGGCAGCAGCAGCAACAACAACAGCAACAGCAGCAGCAGCAGCAACAACAGCAACAGCAACAGCAACAGCAACAACAGCAACAACAGCAACAACAGGCGCAGCTCCACCCCGCTTTGTTGCAACAGCAGAGCTTCCCGCCCGTGATTGCTGAGTTTGGCGATGGTGTAGCCCACGATTATGCGCAGCGCCAGGTGCGTCAGCAGTACGTGCTGCCCCTGTTGTCGGACGACTGCGACTTGAGCCTGTTGATCGTCACCACCAACTTTGAGAATCCCAACTTGGTCCCCACCAACTACTTGCTCTTTGACAACTTGCCGTTGTTCCTTGACTCGTACAAGTTGTTTGCCGTGATCAACAACTCGCAGCGGTCGCCCGGGAGCGTGTGCACCATCAAGGCCACCACGACCACCACGTGCAAGATGGCGTTGGTTGAGTGCACCACCGTGGAGGTGGCCATGACCGTCAAGGCCAACTTCAACCACTTGGAGATTGTCCCCGGGAACGTCATCTACGTGGCGTTTGCCCGGGTGCGCGAACAGCAGCAGCAACAACAACAGCTCCAGAAGGAGCAGCTCTCGAGGGAGCCCTTTGGCGCGTCTGCCAGCTCATCGGCGTCTCCGCCCACAGTCCCTGTCAACACGGTCACGCGCAGTCCTTCTGATAGCGTGTCTGGGAATGGGGAAACGGTGGTGGTGTCTGCTCCTGTCTCCGCCTTTGCCGCTGCCCCTGTCCCTGACTTGCAGACCCGACTCGTGCGCTCTGTCACCAGGCTTTCCCCCAATGCCAACTTGGGCATGATCAACGCCATCATCCAAAGACGGTTAGCCGACCCGCTGAGCTACTACAAGCAGGACTTTGGTCCCTTACCGGACCCGATCGCGGTGCGGCAGTTTGACTCCATCAAGTTGCGTGAGTTGCGCAAGACGTTGGAGAACAATGAGGCTGAGGCTGCAGGCCAGACCCCCGACGGGGACACGATCTCGCAGTTTGACTTGGAAGAGTTGTGTCTCGCGATGCTCGAGGAGTTGCCTGAGCTCAGCCACGATTACTTGGGCAACACCATTGTGCAAAAGATGTTTGCCCTTGTGGAGTCGCCGTTAGTGCGGTTGATGATGGTGAAGGAGGTGGCACCCTACTTCACGCAGTTGGGCATCCACAAGAACGGGACATGGGCCATCCAGAAGATCATTAACTTGTGCCATGCAGACTACCAGCAGATGAACGTGATTGGCACCAGCGTCAAGCCGTACGCGGTGAAGTTGTTCAACGACCAGTTTGGCAACTACGTGATCCAGGGGTGCATCAAGTTTGGCCCGCTGTACAACGACTTTGTGTTTGAGGCGATGGTGGACAATTTCGTGGAAATCAGCTCGGGCCGGTTTGGCGCCCGGTGCGTGCGCACGATCTTGGAGAGCAGTGCGCATGAGGGAGCAGCGGTTGGTGCTGGCGCCAGCGCAGTCACACACGAGCAGGTGTTGCTTGTGGCGAGCTTGATTGTGGAGCACGCCAACGAGTTGGTCACCAACGTGAACGGAAGCTTGCTCATCACGTGGTACTTGGACACCTTCCACGGCTACGAGGGCAAGGTCGGGTTGTTGATGGACAAGTTCTTGCCCTGCTTGCGCCAGTTGTGCACGCACAAATTGGCAAACTTGACAGTGTTGAAAATCTTGACCAATCGCACCGACGCGCGGGCGCGGCAGCAGATTTTGGACGCGGTGTTTAGCAACGACACGTTGGAGTACATCTTGCTTGAGGGCCGCGACCAGGACAGTGCGGCCAGCACCTCCGCCGGCCCTGTGTTTATCTACAAGGTCTTGAGCAACCCCATGTTTGCGGAGGCGGTGCAGCCACACGTGGCCAACATACGCCGCATCTTGCAGAGTCTGAGCATCGACAACTACCAGAACTATAAGAAGTTGATGGATGAGGTGGGATTGTCGTCGAACAAGATGGGCCGCAATGGCAACTTTAAGCGAGGCAGTGGCGGCAGTGGTGGACACGGTTCCGGCCGCAGAGTAAGAGGTGGCAAGTCTGATGGGTACCACCAGCAGGGCCAGCAGGGCCAGCAGCAGGGCCAGCAGCAGGGCCAGCAGCATCTCTCCCAGCAGCAGCACATTCCGCCACACCTCGCACAGCACATTCCGCAGCAACACTCACAACCACAGTCGCCTTACTACATGCCAATGGGTCCCGGTGTGCCCCAGATGAACTTGCCACTGCTAGCGCCGCAGTTCCAGCAGTTCCAGCCCCAGTATGCACCGATGCCGGAACTGGCCATGAATTCGTACATGAAGCAGGTGCTTCTTCAGCAACAGCAACAACAACAGCAGCAGCAGCAAAATGATGTGTCCGTGATGCAGCAGTTGGAGCAGCTCAGTTTGAGCTCGGCCGCGTTGGGCTACAACTCCAACCCGGGCACCCCCACCATCAACAAGCACCAGTACATTTAACGCGTCCAATGACAAAACAACCATGCACGGCTTTTGCAGAACCAAAAAGAAGAAAAGGGCAACGAGGTGAACGAAACAGGTGAATCTGTGGCGGCTATGCGTCCCTTCGCGGCTTGTAATATCTAGTCATTAATCATTAATAAATAATCTCCTATTTAGTGTGTGGTGGCAAACACAAATAAGACCCCCTGCCATCCCCTCCCTCTTCCCCCCATCTGTCGTGCCCTCGCCACGTGACGAGATTCGCTGAGAAAAAACTGCTTCCAAAGGAGAGTGAAAAAAGAGGAAAAAAATTCCAATGCTTTTTGCAAAATCTTTCAGGCCCCTACACCACTGATCCCGACACACACACCACCATGTCGTTTATAAACATTTGCCGTGACAACACGGATCCGTTCTACCGGTACAAGATGCCACCCATCCAGTCCAAGACTGAGGGGAGAGGTAATGGTATTAAGACCGCGATTCTCAATTTGGCCGAGGTGGCGCGGGCCTTGAACAGACCGCCCGCGTACTTGGTCAAGTACTTTGGGTACGAGTTGGGCGCGCAGACCCAGATGGGCGAGCGGTACCTCGTCAACGGTGTGCACGACACCAACGAGTTGCAGGACTCGTTGGATGGGTTCATCAACAAGTTTGTTCTCTGCGGGGCGTGCAAGAACCCCGAGACCGTCATTGTGTTGAAGGGCAAGGACAACTTGGAGCGCGACTGCAAGGCGTGCGGCAAGATCACCGCCATGGACCCCAAGCACAAGTTGTACTCGTACATTGTCAAGAACCCGCCAGACACCAAGAAGGGCAAGAGAAGCGCCACGGCGCAGGCCAACGTTGTGGGTGGCGGCAAGTCGATTTCCGACATTGCCAGCGGCCAGCAGCAGCAGCCATTGCAGCAGGTGTCAGAGAACGGCGAGGATGCCGACGAGGACGACGACGTGTTGGCCAAGAAGATCAACGCCGAGGCGGCGCAGTTGCAGGAGGTTGAGGTCAAGGACGACGAGTGGGCCGTCGACATGTCGCAGGAGGCCATTGCAGCCCGGGCGCGCGAGTTAGAGGGGTTGTCGTTGAGCGCGCACAAGAACTTTGACGAGTTTGGCGAGTGGTTGCTCAGCGAGTCCAAGGACTCCAAGAACGACTTGCCCTCGGACGTGGAGATTTACAAGCGGATTGTTGAGTTGGACATTGCCGACAGACCTGAGACGGTGCAGGTGTTGGGCCAGGCGTTGTTTGACGAGGACATACTAAACCAGATCGAGCCCCACGTCGGGTTGTTGGCCAAGCTCATCAACGGCGACGACGAGTTTGAGAAGGCGTTGTTGGGCGGCTTGGAGCGGTTCTTTGGCTTGGACAAGCCCGAGTTGATCCCCCAGGTGCCTAAGATCTTGCACGTGTTTTACGACAAGGACTTGTTGAGCGAGGAGGTGTTGGTTTCGTGGGGCAGCAAGGTGTCCAAGAAATACGTACCCAAGGACGTTTCCAAGAAGGTCAGAAAAGCGGCCAAGCCATTTGTCAAGTGGTTGCAGGAGGCCGAGGAGGAGAGTGACGAGGAGGAATAGTAGTGTGGTTGTTTTAGTCCATTGGTAAGGAGAGTCTGCTTAAGTTCTTCCCCCTATATATATGTATACATATGTGTGTATATAGTATACGCATTTGATTTTACTGCCACTCCCCCCCCCTCCTGTTCACCTCTTGTTCTGCATGTTGAAGGGCGGAAACTGTCCTGGTGGGAACTGGCCCGCAGGGAACTGCCCCGGAACGAACTTGCCCGGCTGGAAGTTGGGCGGCATGGGCATGTTTGGCATATTGGGCGGCGGACGCATATTGGGCGGCATCGGCATGCCCGGTGGGAACATCATGGGCGGCATCCCTGGTGGCATGCCCATCATGGGGTTCCCCGGACCTGGCGGCGACCCGCTCTTGCCCGGTCCACCCCCAACGCCGCCAGCACCGGCTCCCTTCATGATATCGGCCATCACCTTCTGCGGGTTGAACTCTCCCCGCGTCTTGTCCTGCTTGTGGCAGTACGCCGTCCATGTGAACTCGTCAAAGCCAAAGTTGAAATAGTCGGAGATGTCGGCGCCAGGAGCACGCCACGGCTTTTCCTTCAACGTCTGTAGGTCCAACTGGGTCAAGGGCTTGCCCTCATAGTCGGCCACGCCATCCACTTCGAGCTTGGATTTGTCCACCAGTTTCACCACTGCCGTGGATGTCGACGAGGGCCCGGACGTGCCTTCGGCGTCGCCAGAGACCTTGTCGTTGCTGCCGGCCGCGGGCGCTGTTGTTGTCTTGGGAGCGGTTTCGCCTATTATAATATCAATATCGTCGTCTGAGTCATCACCGTCCGAGTCATCGTCCTCTTCTTCATCATTTTCTTCCTCCTCTTCCACTGTACCTGTCCCTGTCTCCACATCTTTTGCTTCTTCTTGCTTATTCCCCTCATCGTCGTCCTCGACACTCACAGCCTCTTCCTGTGCCAGCCCGCTCGACCTGTTCTTGCGCTCGACTTTTTGTTTCTTGGTCGCATGCTGCTGCTCCTCGTCTGATCCATAGAGAAAAGCGTCGTCGTCGTCGTCTGAATGTGCCATTGTCAGAATGCTATGTCCAGTTTGTAATCGACTTGACTGTTGCTTTGTTTGTTTTATTCCACTTCTTTTTTTCTGCCACCTTATTTTCGCCTGCTTTCTCAGATCGCCTCACTTCCTCTAGTTCCATTCACAATTACCGTTCAATTACTTTTTCTTTATACACTGGCAGTCTCCTGGTTGTTGGCGCCGGCCATGAGCTTGACCCAAGGCTGGCGTCTAAATCTGTTCCTGTACACAATCAGCTCTAAGGTCTTGACCCACTGCTTCATTTCGCGCTTGTTGGGCGCGCCAAACTCAATCACCTCGCCGTTGGCGAACCGGATCTTGAACGAGTGCTCCACGAGCAACACGTCGCTGAAGTTGCGGTGGTTGGACCGGTCAATGTTCTCCTTGTCGACATACACCACGTCCACGACCTTGGCCAAGTTGATCTTGGCGCGCGTCTTGTGCGAGTACTCGGAGTGTGCAATCAACGACGTGCCGTGCAACACAAACCACCGCCGCTTCCACATCTCGCAGTCGCCGCCCTCCTGGTGCAAGTACCCCTCGCACGTGTTGGCCGTCTCCTGTGCCAACTCGTTAAGCCCGTCGTACGCAGCGCGAATACTGGTGGGCAACACTTCGCACGCGTCGGTCCGGGGCACAAAGAGCATCTTGACCTCGAGCTGGGCAATACGGTACGGCTTGCACCGGGCGGCGTCCTTGTTGGGCCCAGTGGTGGTGGCGGTTGTCTCCCACTCGTTGAAACAGTTGATGTCAAACTGGAGGGCACGTCCCGTGATCTTCTCCTCAAACTGCGCCAAGTCGATGTAGCACCGCGCAAATGAGCCGTCGCGCGCCAACTTGTGTGCCCAACTATCCTTGGTCTCGGTGGGCACGAACCGCGTGGTGGTGATAATATCCTTGGACCCAAACAACCGGCTAATGCGGTTCTTGGACTTCACCACCTTGCGCTCGCGCACTTCAACGAGCTTGCTGCGCGGCTTCTCGTACTGCGCCTTCATGGTGACGATAAACTCCAACGACTCGCTCACAGTCAACTCAAATTCCTTGCCGATGGCCACCTTGTGGCTGTCCAACTTGTACTCCGGCGTGCGCACGCAGTGCACGCCGTTGTCCAACGTGAGAGAAAACTGCGCGTCGTGCTCGCGCAAGTCGGGCAAGCTGATGTTCTTGATTCCCACCACGCGCACAAAGAGCTTGCCGCGCTCGTGCAAGGCAGCACCAGAGACACCTGCAGAAGCTTGGCGCGCGGTGTCGTCAATCACCTTGGGCTCCAGCTTGTGGCGCGCGTGAGTTTTCTCCGAGAACTGCGAGGGCACCGACACCGTGCTGGGCCTGTGCCGCTCCACCTCATCGGGAGGGGCAGCGGCCGCCCCTGAGGTCAGTGCCACTGCCACATCGCGCAACTTGCTGTTCATAAGCTCGTCGCCCTGGAACGACTTGGTTGCCCTGTGCCCCCTCAAAGGCGACTCAACGCCTGTCACGGATCCATTCTTCTTGACCAACTTGACGGGACTGCCGATCTTTATGGGGCTCTTTTTGGGCGAGGACGACTTCTTCGTGGGCGTGTGTGGTGACACCACCTCGAACCCGGCCACAAGCTCATCGGGGTGAGACTGCGTCTGTACTTGTGTCGGTGGCAGCGTGTTGGACTTGCTCACGTGCAAGTAGTTTTTGGTGGTCCCATCCTCTTGCTCGATCTCATCCGTTACGTAATGGCCCTCCATTTTAAAGTTCTGCCCCACGGGCGATTCACCCATAGGCGTATCCAAGGCAAACTCAGGCTCGGGCAACGTGGTGTTCATGGAGTGCTTCATGATGGAGCTTGTCCTTGAGGGGTAGTTGGCCGGCTCGCCAAATGCCTGGTCCACCGATAACAACGCCATGGGCGGTCTCTTGAGCTCATCGGCCAAGTAGGGGAGGATCTCGTCGCCAGGACTAGCACTGGCCCCGTCGCTGCCACTGCCACCGACACGGGGGCTCGACTCGAAGGAGCCGTCGTGGAAGGATGCTTGCTGCTGCAACGCATCAAACACGTCCTGCGGCGTCTCTGTCACCACAGAGTTCTTTTTCGGCTTCTGTTCCACGAGCTTGGCGTGCGCGTACTCCTCCTGGGTTATGCCGCGCTTGGCGCTCAAAATCCGTTTGACATCGTCCTTGTCCATGCTGGGCAAGGTGCGCATGCCCTCGCCCCTAATGGTGGGCGGCTGTGCCTGGGCCCTAAATTCGTCAAACAAGTCGCTGTAGATGTCATGCGGGGATAAGACAGAAGATGACCGCTTGATCTCGAAAGTAGGTACCCTAAACCGCGATCTCGCCTGCTTCTGTGGTGGTACAGGTGGTAGCTGCTGTGGTAGTTGCTGTTGCTGCTGCTGCTGCTGTGGAGGTGGTGGTGGCGCGCGTGACATTCTCGACACCAGGCGGTTGCTCGACGCTCTTCTCGCGAATCGGATCTCACTATAAGTCCTGGGCTGCGGCGGTTCCACCACCAAGGGGTCATTCTCGATATTCGACAAGACGTTCTTGGTGCTGAGAGGCGTGAAACTGCGTCTGTTGCCCGCCACATTGGAATAGTTGCTGAAGTGGAGGTTGTCGAACCCAGAGTCCTGCGACAACTCGGGCAAGAACCCAGACACCTGCAAGTCCTCGTTCCCCGGGCTCACCACGCGGCGCGACATGACATTCACCTCCTTGAACTTCTTGGCCAGAAGGGCGCTGGGCACACGTGGCCGGTCGTCCACGCCAAAATCGGGACCCAGCTGGTCCTTTTGTTCCTGGAACTCGGCGATTATTTGCTTCGTGGGCACGCGGTGGATCTGCAGTTTTTTCTTGCGCTCCTGTTTGTGCCAGATGGAGATGAAGCTTACAGGCTTGGTGTCGACGTCATGCTCGGCCGAAAGGGACTCCTCGAATGAGTTGGACAACTGCTCGGGAGAGCCGAATGCTACGGCCTGTGGCTGGGGCAACTGTTCCAGCGAGTCAAAGCGCTTGGTGATGTCCTCAAACGACGAGTGCAGGTCGCGGATCTCGGGCAAGGTCATGTCTTCGGGAGGGGCGATGTTGGACGAGTTGGCTAGTATGATGTCCTCAGGGGAGGACTCGGTGTCATCAACCACCTCTCTCTCTTCGTCCTGTCTCTCCTCTTGCTGATCATCCTCCTCTTCTTCCCGTGGTGGTGCCAAGGTCCTGCTGGCCATATCGTTAGATGCATCCCTATACTCGCTCGAAAAGTCACATGACTTCTCCAAGAGATCGGACTTTTCATGCACGCGGCTAAACTCGTCATTATCCTCGCGGTCGCCATCATTGCTGTCCTCCAACTTCCAGTCGCTGTCCATGTGGAACCGAATCGACATCTTTGTCGAGTGTTGGGAGACGTCGGAGTCTTCCTTTTCCCCCTCCTCCTCTTCTCCGTGGTTGCCGTTCCCCTCGGGGCTCTCGTGCTTGGGCGCACGCACACGCTCGACTTCCTCGGCGGGCGTCAAGCCTGTAAACTCAGACACGTGGGCCCGCGACTCGGACTTGACCACACCGTACTCCTGCTTGATGGCGGTAGTCGTCTCACCAAAGGAGCTGGTTCTCTTGGTCTTGACAAATACGCCAACAGAGTGGACATGCTCCTCGTGAACTGGCATCTCCCTTGTTTGTTCTTGTTTCACCTCAATCTCCTCGGTGTTTATGGGATCGGCGAGGGCGGTCTGCGACTGCGATGCGCTGTTCAACAAGTTCAAAATGGACCGCTCGGTGTTATTATACGACTTGTCAAATGAGTCCATGGGCTCTTCTGATATGGTGTGTGGCATGGTAGCACTGGTGGCCATAGGGCCCAATGGCTCCATGGGGACCACATCTTCTTCTTGCGGGATGAGGGCCTCCACCACAGCATCGGACAACCCCTTGATGCCGTCGTTCAACTCGATACCGCGGCTGGCCTTGGTGGGCGACCCCGGCACCGAGCTGAGCACACGGTTGTCGTCCTTGAGGGACTGTAACGACGACTGTGACGACCCCGATGAGTGGAGCTGCACCTCAAGGGACTTTTGCAACGACTCGAGAGGGTTCTCCACATCGGCGTGGGGCGTCTGCAATGCGAGCGAGAGGTCGTGGATATTGTCCTGGGTCTTGGCGCGCGAGGCCTTCTCCAACTTCTGCAAGTGCTCGTCCATCTCGGAGGACTTGTACCCGTCGTGGTCCAAGTAGAGACCCATTTTTTCCGTTAACGACAAGTTGCTGAAATTGTCGTGTTTCAACTTGAAGTCCGTCAACTTGGGAGCATCCCTGTCCTCGTTTTCTTCCTCTTCTTCCTCGGGTTTGCTGCTTTCCATCAACTCGGCAAACGAGTTTCGCGATGTGTGGGGTGGAGGCAGAGGAGGAGGCGAGCCCTCGGTTTCCTCAGAGGCCACTGAGCCCGTGTGTTCAGGCACACTCCACTCGTGGCTCACAGGGTGCAACGCTGACTTGGTCGCAGCCGCCTCTATCTCCTGCGCATCCGACACCGCCGATTCGTCGGAGTATTGGTGCACCTCAGGGTGGGTTTCGGTGAATGCCACTACCTTCTTGGGCGACGCGTTGGGTGTCTTTTTCATGATCGACTTGTTGGGGGATGATACGGCAACTTCAATGGGGTTGGTTGTAGCACTTGCGGCGGCTGTCTCCTTCTTGTCTGCATCAGCTTCCTTGGTCAAGTCGACGATAGAGTTCATCGGGGTCTGAAAGGTAAACTCGTCAGAGTTCGGTCTGGCAATGGTTTTTTGCGCATCGAAGGAGCTGTCGAAATCAAAATTTCTGTCGAGCGAGCTCGTGCCCGCAGCTGCCACCGCCGCCTCCTTTAATGGCTGGTGGGAGGTGACAGCGGCCTGCTCGGTGTCGCTGGTATAAGTGTCGGACGACGAGTTGGCGTGATCTAGCACCGGCTTGGACACGGACCGCGGGAAGTTGAGCGGCTTTGTGGGGGAGCTATAGATGGACTCACCATCGTTAACGGGCTCGGGCGCAAGCCGGGTGGGGTCCAAGTTCATTTGCTTGAGAAGCATATCGACCGACTCTGTGGGGTGAAAGTTAGTATCTCCTCTATGCGAAAAGCAGTCATCCAGGCTCTTGCCCGTGTAGCAAACGAGAGGGTGATAGGGATCTGCACATACCATTTTCGTTCTTGAACAAGTCGTGGTGGTTGCTCGGAGAAGGCGACACGTTTTCTATCAAGTTCTGGGACTCCTCGAGAAAGGATGGGGCGGCCTCCATCATCAATGTTTGGGCCGTATGTCGTGGGTATGTGGGTGTCTGCCTCTGTTTATGCTTGGTTGTTGACAATCCAGTTAGACGGTGATGTGGGAGTGGCAACCTGGTTTCTGCCGTATGGATTACCACCTTTTTGTCTATGGTTCTGTACTGGCTTCTTCTTCGCAGTAGTTCTGCTTCTGTTGTGTTTTTGTCTCTTTGGGTTGTTTTGCTTTCTGCTGTTTTTCTCTCTCTCTCTTTGAGGTTCTCTTCTGCTCGTTTTGTTTATTTTTCAAACTTTCTCGGAAAAAAAGGGAGGAGAGATTTAGCCCAATTAGGAAACCGAGGGTTGCGCGTAGCTTTTTACATCAACCAGAGGAGCATCGGGAGGTGGGAACAGCCATGAAGAGGTTGTCCATGAAGCAATAGCAGTATCCGGGTGCTGGTGCTAGAGTGATTGGAATACCTCCTGGGAAGTTGTTCCTGCTTGGTGAGAAAGACTAGTGTCACTATCCATATTCTCTCAAACTTGGAGAAAATACGGGGAGAAAGTGGCAAGGGAGGAAACTAGGCTGTGCAACTTGCTCTACACGAGCAATGTAGTCTACTACTACAACTGCAACCACAGCATGCCTTACCAAGCATGTTCTATAGCGGCATGGTGGGATACATTTTTCACACACACCTTTCACCAGCGTTCAGCTCTTTTCCCGCAAGGCTGCGAAGTTCCGCCAGGAGGTGGGCCCTTGCCGTCGCATGGGAGAATGGTCTCTGTGTGGATGCACAGTTAGGTCACGTGAACCTGCTACAATGAAGGGAAGGAGACGGAGCCGCAGAACAAGACTGACGCCTTCCCCCTTCAGCTGTTTTTCCATCAAAAGCACACAAACGCGGTTTAGCAGAAGGAGGGAAAAAAGGTAAACAAGAAAACGCGTGTTCTTTTGCCCTTTGAAAAAAGAAACGAGAATTTGGCTGTCTCACTCTTCTTGTCTTGATTGGCGGAAGTAGCAAGAGAGGAAGTGAAGCACAAAGGTGTTTGTAATATAACTCCACCATGGCAGAGTCACAAGCAACAGACCGCAGATCAACCAGACGCACTGTGTCCCCCTCTCTCGCTGTCTACGTCTGTACCTCATTTGGCCGTGAAGCGGTGTCGTGCAGACAAGGGGCGAGAGATAGCACCCCTCCTCTTCTTCCCCTCCCCACTCCTTGTCGCATCGCCCCTTTCAACCGGCGCTCACGGGAAAAGCAAGCGGAAGGGAGGCAGGCGGTGGCAGATGATCCCACGTTGATGTTGTGTTTACGCCCTTCTCTCTACAAGCCAACAACTATCGTCGCTTGCTGTTCCAGCACTGCCCCATTCTCTCTAAATTCCCAGACGAGAGCACAGCAAGGTTACAACAAAGACATTCCGCAACGAGTGCAACCAAAACAACCAGCGCTCTGTTTCAGCTACCTTTCCCGTCAACCATAACAAGAAGCAGAAAACCTTATTTGATAAATGAAGCAGCAGCAGCAGCAGCAGCAGCCGGGGTAACATACTACACACAAAATGGTGCCATGCAGGAGGGGGTGACGTAGCCCATCTCTGTGGGGGATGCTTCAAGAGGAGAAAAGCCAGCACTCGGCGATTCCACGCTCTCTCTAAGAAAGTGGAACGATCGCCTTGAAAAAAATCTCACTCGCACGCGCACAAAAAACACTTTGTTTCATATGTAGCAGAGACACAAATCAAAATATAAACATCGTCTCGCATCTTCCCTCCTCACCCCCTCCAAACCTCACCCCTCCTGCCAGCTTGTTTCCGACACTTCCTTTTATTCCCGCTTCTTTTCCCTTTTGTTCTTCTTTTCCCTTTTCTCACCAGTTTACTGCCTCTCCTGCTGACTCTTCTACCAAGGTTATACTCCCCCTCCTACAATGAACTTCAAGTCGCTCGTTATACTTGCGTTTGCGTTGTTTGCCCACGCCGCCCAGAAGGGCCATGACGACGACGACAACAACAGCTCCACCAACAGCTGTTCGTTCTCCAAGACGTCCATCACCGCCGCCACCGGCATCGCCCAGTTGAACGCCTGCCCCACCTTAGAGGGTGAGATCACCATCACCGGCAACGAGATTGGGCCCGTGGAGTTGAGCGCCGTGCAGGTTCTCGCTGCCGACCTCTCCATCTTGAACACGCCCTCGGTCGTGTCGTTGAACTTGAACCAGTTGCAGAACATCACCGGCAGCTTGGTTGTCAACAACGCCACCCAGTTGAACTCCATCGACTTGACCTCGTTGACCAAGGCCAACGAGTTGCAGTTGGTGTCGTTGCCCTCGTTCGCCACCTTGAACTTGAACACTGGTGTCTCTAGTGCCGGCAAGGTGATCCTTTCAGACACCGCATTGACAAACTTGAATGGGTTGGCCTCGTTCAACACCATCAACTACATGAATATCAACAACAACAAGAACATTACTCGCATCGAGTTCCCCGACTTGAAGAACATCACCGACACCTTGATCTTGTCGTTCAACAACGACGACGCCGAGGTTAACTTGGACAACTTGTTATGGGCCGCCAACTTGACCATCCAGGACGTGACCGAGTTCTCCGCCTCCAACTTGACGGCCGTGAACGGGTCGCTCTCCATCTCGTACAACACCTTTGACACCTTGAAGTTGGACGCGTTGGAGTCCGTAGGCTCCTCGCTCCAGATCTTCGCCAACGACGACTTGACCGACTTGTCGATCAAGAACTTGGAGACCCTTGGCGGCGAGTTGCAGATGTTCAACAACACCATGTTGGAAGACATGAGCGAGTCGTTCAAGAACCTCGAGACCATCAGCGGCGCCGTGTCCATCACCGGTGACTTCTCCAACTTTTCCTTGCCCGCGTTGGAAAAGGTGGCGGGCGACTTCCAGGTCAACTCCACGTCTGACGAGTTTGACTGCACCCACTTCGACGACTTGCACGACGACAACAAGATCAAGGGCCACAACTACGACTGCTCGCACAAGGAGAGATCTTCCTCGGCCTCGTCGAGCTCGGCCTCCAAGTCCAGCAAGTCCTCGGGCTCCAGCAGTTCTTCTGACGATGGCAGCGAGTCCTCGTCCTCGTCCAAGTCGGGCGACAAGAAGAACGGCAGCGGCAAGGTGGTGGCCTCTGGGTTGTTGGTCTCGGTTGTCCTTGGCGCCTTGCTTGCCATTGTCTAAAAACAAAACACCTATGAGTTATACCTGTACTTTAATAATATTGCATTTCGACCAGCAGCATAAGACCTGTGGTGCAGGTGCCTTCGGTGCACGGGCCTCTGGTGCATGGGCCTGTGTTTGTGGTTCTAGAACTGTACCGGGGGGCAATTTCAGGCTTTGCTGTGCGTATGTATTTGTTGTAGATTTGTCCCAATCGGGAAAGTATATTGATCTCAGGTAAATCGGGCACGTGATGAGCATTAAGCGCACGCAGAGAACACAGCCCCAGTACACGTTTTTCTCTGCCCTAAAAGAGCAGCAGTGAAAGAGGAGCCAACACAGTATAGGCTTCTAGTTGTTGTGGGGGCTCCCCTTGGCACAGCACGTGCGAGCGCCACTGCCTCTGGGACTGTGATTCTGTTCGTCCCCCCATCCGAGCGTCTCCTTATTCCGGGCTCTTTTTGTTATGCTGAAATTTAAAAATAGAAGCAACAAAATTTTCATTTTTTTCCCTGTTTGATTTTATGACCCCTTTTGGTTCTGGCGTGTGGTTCCGCTTAATTTTAAGCTGATCTCCCTCTCCCACCACCAAGCCATACCGCAACACGCAAAAAACGCCCAAAGTTTAGCCTGGAATGCACCAGTACGTTGAAACAAAGAGTTATAAAAACCAGCGCGATCCCCCCAGTTTGTCGTCCCTGAAAGAACCACCGCCGCAACCACCGCCACAGACACAGATACAACCACAGGCACAAACACAAGCATTTTCTCGTATGACCGTCCCTCCCTTGCCACCTATAGTAGACGTATACAAGCAGGCGGACCAGGCCCACTTGTTTGAGTTCTGGGACACCCTCACTCCACAGGAGCAACTGCAGTTCACGCACCAGTTGGAGAAGGTGCCTCAGCCTGCGCACTTGGCGGAGACGGTGAAGCACGCGCTCAAGTTTTCCCAGTCCAACTCGGTATCGCGCAACTTTGCCCAGCTCCCACCGCTGCAAACGGCATCTACGTTGGACCTCGATGCCGCCACCAAGGACAAATGGTCGCTGTTGGGCTACAAGGCCATCGCCGACGGCGAAGTGGCCGTGTTGTTGATGGCCGGCGGCCAGGGCACGCGGCTCGGCTCGAGCGACCCCAAGGGCTGCTACAATGTCGCCTTGCCCTCGGCCAAATCGCTTTTCCAGATCCAGGCCGAGAAGATCCTCAAGATCGAGCAGTTGACGAAGAAGAGGTTTGGGTTGGCCACCAAGCCCACTGTCCACTGGTACATTATGACCTCGGGCCCCACGCGCGCCGCCACCGAGCGGTTCTTTAACCAGAACCACTTTTTTGGGTTGCAGGCGGACCAGGTGACCTTTTTCGACCAGGGCACTTTGCCGTGCTTCAGCTTGGACGGCACCAAGTTCTTGCTTGAGTCAAAGAATGCATACTGCGAGTCGCCCGACGGGAACGGCGGTCTCTACAAGGCCTTGCAGAACAACGGCATATTAGCCGACTTGGTGGCTCGGGGCATCAAGCATATCCACATGTACTGCGTCGACAACTCGTTGGTGAAAGTCGCTGACCCCATCTTTCTCGGGTTTGCCATTGATCGCCAGTTTGACTTGGCCACGAAGGCAGTGCGCAAGCGCAGCGCCCACGAGAGCGTCGGTCTCATTGTCTTGGACAAGGACACGAGCAAGCCGTGCGTGATTGAGTACAGCGAGATCACGCCTGAGTTGGCCGAAAAGACCGACCCCAGCGACCCCCTGAAGCTCTACTTGCGTGCTGCCAACATCGTCAACCACTACTACTCTGTCGACTTGTTGGCGCGCATGGTGCCCACCTGGACGTCGTCGCAGGAGTTCTTGCCCTTCCACATTGCCAAGAAGAAGATAGCTAGCATCAACCCCGAAACCAAGCAGTTTTACAAGCCCACGGCTCCCAACGGAATCAAGTTGGAGCAGTTCATCTTTGACGTGTTCCCCTCGGTGGAGTTGGACAAGTTTGGGTGCTTGGAGGTGGAGCGCACAGACGAGTTTTCGCCCTTGAAGAACGCCGACGGCGCCGAGAATGATACACCCACCACATGCAGAAACCACTATCTCGCAAGAGGCACGCGGTGGGTCAAGGAGAATGGCGGCGTTGTTGAGGACGGGTTTGTGGAGGTGAGCTCGTTGACCTCGTACGGCGGCGAGGGCTTGGGCTTTGTCAAGGGCAAGACCTACAAGAATGGCGATGTCATCTAGGCAACGAGGGGCGGACACTGGGCAGAGACTACAATTATAAATAATTACAAAACGTGCATATAACCATCAATAATATTACTGAATATTCCCTTGGCGATGGATTCTGCACAGCGCCCCTTCTACGCAATTTTGTTCATTTGCTCTACGGCGTAGTCCAACACGTATGTCTCCTGAATAAGGTCGTCAAGGCGGCTGTAGTGGCGCTCGTTGTAGGGCACGATCGAGTCGATAATCTTCATCAACCCGGGCACCTCCACGAGCCTGTCCACACCAAAGCTGCCCAACACCACGGCCAACAACTTCTGGCTCACCTCGAAGAACTTAAAATTGACGTTCCAGTCCCGGATCTTCTTGAAGAGCCGCACCAACTGGTCGTCACCAAGCTGGGAAATCACGTCCTCCAACTGCTGCGACCCAATGGGCGACTCAGGGTCGTCGTTGGTCTCAATACTCGCGCGCACCACGTGGTGGAGCCGCATCGAGTGGTCCAACGTGAGTGCAAGCAAAAACGCATTGGCCCAGTCCTTGTTCTTGATAAAGTTGGCTAAGCTTTGTTCCTGCTCGATCTTCTGCTTGTCCTGCTCCTCCTTGAGCCGTGTCTCCTCCTCGGTGTTGTCCACCCATTGGCTGAGCTTGCCGTCGGCATCCGCGGTGATAAATTCCTCGCCGTCGTCCTTGACGTCGAGCGCCCATATTCTCTGGTCGTGGTTGTCCAACGACTTGATCACCTCGCCCAGCTTGTAGTCCCAGAGCTTAACCAACCCATCAGCTCCCGCAGACAACAACTGCGGCGACCCCGAGTTGAACATGCGCACTCGCTGCACTGAGTTGGTGTGTCCCTCAAACGTCTTTTTGCACGCAAAGTCACCCAACGACCACACCTTGACCGTCTTATCGCCGCTGCTCGTGGCCACCAACTTGTCGGAAGGGTAAAAGTGCACGTCCCACAACCCGCGCTTGTGGCCTTTCAACACGCCCACAGTCTCACCGCTCTCGGTGTTCCAGATCTTGCCCAACTTGTCGTAAGACGCCGTGGCAAAGAACTCGTCGTTGGGCGACACATCTATGGCGTTTATATCCTTGTCGTGGGCTCGCCGGGTATACTCAGATGTTTTCACCACCGAATTCGCCACGCTGGGGACCTTCCACCTTTTCACCGTCAAGTCGCTCGACCCGGTGATGATGAATTTGGGCGCGCCTTGCAACGACGCCTTGGATAGACTCACCGCCGTCACAGCGCCGGCGTGGCCCTGGAACCGCGCGTACGCCTCAAAGTCGTTCCCGTCCCACCGCCACAACCGCGCCTCGCAGTCCTTGGACGCGGTTGCGATCCACTTGCCGTCGGCCGACACGTCCACGGCATTGAGCAAGTCGGTGTGGCCCTCGTATAACCGCAACTCCAATGGCCGCTGCGTGTCGACGATGCGCAATGCGGGAGAGTTGGTGGCCAATGCAAGCAAGCGGGCCTCGAGGCCGACGTAGCGGATATCGGCAATGATCCCGTGGTTACCGGCAACCCTCTTGACGATGGGCAACTCTGTGGCTTCTTGGGTGGTGGCTTCTGCCACTGCAGTCATATCCAACTCGACCAAGGTCTGGTCCGACACCACCAAGAACAAGTTGCCACTAGCGAGTGGCAACACATCAACGACCAACAACTCTTCATTCGTCTTCAACGGCGTGGGGCTAGCCGCCACCAAGTCGCCGCTTTTCACGTCCCACACCCGGAGCGTGTTCGACGACCCCGCGGTATAGAAACGGTCGTTGTCGAGGAACCCCGTGCTCTCAATCTGCTCGCCGATGGGGTGCGTAAACACTGGCTTGTAGCTCTTGGTGTTGTAGATCACGGCCACGTGGTCACGTCCGCCGGTGACAAAGAACTGGCCGTCGTTGCTGAATGCCACGCCACGCACTGCCGTGTTGTGCTCCTTCAACGTCTTGGTGCACTTGCGGGTCACCAAGTTCCAGATCTTGACCGCGCCCATGGTGTCACCGCTGGCCAAGCGCCAGTCGGCTGAATTCAACTCGCCATGGAAGGTGAGCGAGCATACGGTAGTGCTGTGACCCTTGAGCGAGTGTGTGACATACCCGCCCTCAATGTCCCACACGGTAATAATACCGTCGGAGCCACCAAAGGCAAACAACGATGACGTGGCATCGGCAGCGGCAATGTACGCGGGCGAGGGCAACTTGAACGATTTGACGGTGCGCGCCTGCTCGATGTCGTAGACCCGCAACTGCTGCGACTGCGATACAATCGCAAGGTACCTAGAGTCGGGCGTCACCTGCACGCAGATGACGTCCTCGCCGTCGCCCTCAATGCGGGCCACCACCTCGTTGGTGGAGAGGTTGGTGATGACCACATCCTCGTTGAGCGGCGTGGCGAGGGTGGTGCCGTCGGCAGAGATGGTGGCCGACGTGCCGCCCACATATATCGGCTCAATATCGCTGTGCTTGTATGTGGTTTTAAGGGCGTCCATGAGTGGGGATGGTGGGAAAGTAGGTAGCTAAAGTTTTCCTCTTTTGCTTCTGCTTCTGCTTTTGCTCTTCACTTTTTTTGCTACAGTTTTTTCGTCGTGATGAGCATCTCTTTGGTGCGCGCTAAATACAAGAACCATCCCAGCCTCTGCTATATGCTCTAATTTCTATATCCACTCCATGCCCAACGACTTGGCGGTGTTTTGCATGTACATCTCGATGTAGTCCTCGAGACCCTTACCCTTTCCACCGTACCGGTCGCCCAGCAACACCTGCCGCAACCGGATGGCGTAAAAGAGCAAACCCGAGAGCGCCAAGCCGAAGCGCACTTTCACCAACTCCCAGTAACTGCTCCACGTCAACTTCTCGTCCATCAACGCGAGCACCGCCTCCTTCGTGAGCAAGTTGACCCGGTTCACGGGACTGCCAAAGCTCTGGTTCAAGCTCTGGATCATGCGCATCGTGCGTGCCAAGAACGGCAACTGGTTGGGGAACTTGCGCTTGTCGCCAATAAAGTCGCGGAGAAGGCCACCAAAGTCGCGCGTGTCAGTGGCATCACCCCCAGCACTGGGGTCCAATAACACGGGGCGCAACTGTACCACCGTGGCAAACAACTCCACCGAGTTGACACCCCACGCGCGGCCAATACCCTCGATCCCCTGGCGGTTGAACGAAAAGAGATAACGCCAGAGGTTGGCGTACTGCACCCGGAAAGATTCCGGGAGGGCGATGTAGAGCCCATGGTCGAGCAATACCAACTGCTGCCGGCCCCGCTCGTCAAACCGCGCAATCAAGTTGCCCGGGTGCGGGTCTGAGTGCACAAACCCATACTCAAAGATCTGCCG
This sequence comes from Zhuliangozyma boniae, assembly GCA_002094185.1. NCBI lineage: Eukaryota > Fungi > Ascomycota > Pichiomycetes > Serinales > Debaryomycetaceae > Zhuliangozyma > Zhuliangozyma boniae. The sequence goes on from MXQC01000019.1 coordinate 20,448, forward strand.
TCCAAACAACTTGAGGTACTGCCGCATGGTCAACGCCAAGTCAAGATTGTGCTCAAGGAGCTTTTCTTTGTGCACCAACGACACGCCGTCGATCCATTCCGTGGTTAACACCCGGTGTGTCGTGAGCGCGGGGTGCACGTCGGGGATCTTGATGTTCTCGCGCCGCATGTGCGAGTCGGCCGCGATCAAGCGCGCAAGCTGCTGGGCGTTGCTGCTCTCAATGAGGAAATCGGTCTCCTGCACCATGTGCTCAGACACAAACTGGGTGAACTGCGTCAACGGGATGTCAAACATCTTTTCGTAGATGGCTGAGATAAACCGGTACACGAGCAAGTCCACAGGCACCTGCTTATCGATAAAGTAGTGCTGCACCTTGAGCGCCACCAACTCGCCCGTGGTCTTGAGCTTGGCCCGATGCACCTGGGCGATGGAGGCGCTGGCCACGGGCGCGCGCTCAACCCACTCAAACACGCGTGTCTCGTAGTCGTCGCCCAAGCTCGCGCGCAACACCCTGTCAATATCCTCCCACGGCTCGCTGGGTGCCTCCTCGTACAACTGGGGGAACCGGCTTTGGTACGCCGCGGGGAAGAGGGCACCCTGGTTGGCAATGGCCTGCCCGAGCTTGATGTACAAGCCCTTGTTTCGCAACAACAACTGGAGGAGCCGCTCTGCCGCGGTCTCGTGCAAGTCGTTGATGTCGCGGTACCCCGAGGGAAACCGGTACTGGCACGCGATCCAGAGGAGCACGTACATGGCCCGCGTCGAGCGCGTTAGCAATGACCCGTAGTAATTGTGGTCGACGTAGTATGCAGTCGCGACCGCGGCAGTGGGGAAAACCACGAACTTGGCGGCGGGGCGGAGAAACCCCGCCGGTCTAGCGGTGGACGCTCGTGTCCTCCCGAAAATGCGGAACATCGGCAAGGGAGGGGAACCGGGTGGGGGCAGGGGGAGAAGGTACAGTGGCGGAGTGGCCGGGCAGGAGAAAAGCCGGTCTCTTTTTTGGATGTGGGCGGGGTTGAAGAGGATCTTGCTGACCGTTGCTTGCTACGGGCGAACATAAGTTCGGGGACAAGTGTGAAAAGCGAGACTCCAACCCCGAACGGTCACGTGAGAGCATTGCAGAACCCGAAGGAATTGGACCGATGACAGGACGGTCTTTGGACGGAGGAGCTTGCAGCCAAGGAGACGACCGGTGTAGCATGGGGACCGAGGAGGGTTCAGCGGCAGACCGATCTGTGCTGGCCAGGGTCTGGCTTTGGAGCGACCATCCCGAGTTAGCCCGGGACGCCAGAACTACTGCCATGGGCAATGCCAAGGACCTGCGCCATCCTGGAGCTACCGATACTCTACCAGTACACGCACACGCCAGGCTCCACATTCATGCCGCCCTCTGTTTTGCTTCCTGCCAGTGTCTTTAGCTAGTTCCTGGCGGCCCCTGTCTTTTTCCCTGGCTTCCAAATCTCCTGGCAACAAATCAAACCGTGGAGAAAAGCCAGGAGAAAAAGCAAAAGTCACAGTGCGACAAGTAGACGAAAAAAAGTGAGAGAGGAAAAGTTGGAAAACAACCACCACAAGGCAACACACACCACCCACATATTCACGTACCCCCACAACCACACCACCATGCTTGCACGTCAATTAGCCAGACAATCGAGATCGTACTCCACCACAGTCGCCACTTCTGCTCCCAGGAAAGTGGGCGCATTTAGAGGCGGGTTTGTCGGCTTCTTGTTGGGCGTGACTGCCACGGGCGCCGCCTCCTACTACTACTTGTTGGACCAGTACAAGGTGTCCAACACCGTTGTGGTTGCCGACATCGTGTCCTTGCAGAACTCCATCAACAGCTTGGAGAAGCACATCAAGTCGTTAGAGGAAAAAAAGTGATGCTGTACAGTCTAATAGGGATTTAAATATATACAAGGTTCGTTACAATGTGGGCCCACCACGACCAGAAACACCAGCTGTACCGGCCGTGCCGCTCACAGCATCAACTGTATTGCATCGTTAAGCACTTGTTCAAGCTCGTCTCTCGTCAAGTCGCCGTCACCAATCATGACCTCAGCGCGGCGGCCGCCATGCTCACCGCCCTCCACGATACTGAGGACGACTTCGCGGCCATGGTGATCAAACGTAAACTCCGTCCTATGGGTGACATGCACGTAGTCGTACCGCACAAGTTCGCCGTTAATGTAGAGGTCGATGTGCGGCAGCACCTCGATCTTGGCGCTGCCGCCAAAACTCAACTGCGACTCGTCCAAGAACCGCTCCAACCCCGGCTGGTGCTTGATCTGCACGTGTGGGCTCTCCTCGTTCCCGTCCTGGTCGTCCAACAAGTTTCCCACAACCATGCGCGAAACCTGCAAGTCTGCGACCGCATGGGGTAACGCTACGGCGACGCTGACCATGCTCTCGATCGACAACGCCTGCAAGGTCTCCAAACGCACCTTTCCCCAGTCGTTCAAGCTGGCTTCGATCTCCACGGGTGGGAGCTGCAGTCCAGCGGCCGAGGGCACAAACCGGATCTGCACCCTGTTGGTAAATGGGGTCTCGCCAGAGACCAAGGGGAGAGAGGCGGCAATGTCCTTGATGAACGGGGCCGTGGCCACAAACCTGAACTCGCTTGCTGGCGAGATCGGGTCGGGCTGTGGCGCAAACAAGCGCAGGTCCGCCTTGCCTCCCTTGAGCAACAACGTGCCAAACTGCACCGTTGTGGACGCAGGCAACACTGACTGTCTGGCGGCGCCGGGCAACACCACGGACTTGTGGAGCATTTCGTGCAACTCGTCAATCTGGGAGGCGGGGATGGTCACAGGAACAGCATTTTCCACCTTATCTTCCCCGGTGCTGCTCTCCGCCGCGTAGTCCACACTCTCGGGGTTTACCATCAACTTCAAGACCTCGTCAAACTTGGCCCTGATGGCTTCTTCGGACTCTCCCTCGCCCACCCGCGTCTTCGCAAGGAGGTCGTCCACGTGGCTGGGAACCTCTTGCGTGTGGTATTCCAGTATGAGCAATTCGACGTGCTTTCCCCGCTCGAGCTCGGCTCGCGTCTCTGCCGAAACCACAAAGTGGTCAAGCTCCTCTTTAGCATCAGAAGCGCTCGTGATGTCGAGCACCTCCATCACACTAGCAAGATCATTCTGGACATCCTGGACATCCTGAACACCCTGGACATCCTCGACATCCTCGACGGGATCAGCCTCGGGTATCTCAACAGGTGTGTCGTCGGAATTTGCAAAACTGTTGGCCGCGTGCTCCGGCACAACGTTGTCCCGGTCCACTCTAATAGTGAATCGCTGGTCCACAAGCTCGGGCAACTCTGTGGACGCCAACGTGTCGTCGCTCATGGCAGCAAACCGAGACTTGGCTACCTTTGGCATGGCATAGTAGCGCACGGGCTGGAAGTACATGTACGGCCTTTCATACCATGTCCACACGCTATCGTCGATATACTGAACGTACTGTACATCAACAAGCGCATCCTTGTTGAGCACACGACTGATGATATGAGGCGAGCGGCCCAACCACCAGCGTGCAAGCCGGCGCGCCTCGCCAAGGTCCCACATGGAGGCACCATACATGGTGTAGCGAGTACTGGAAGCGGCCAGCGCGGGCTCGAAGAACACGCCCGAGGCATTCTGCAAGGATGCAACATCGCCGTCGCTGACACCCAACAGCTCCTTACTGGCCAACTCCGCCAAGTCAATCTCTTGCTCAACAATGTTGTCCAAGTACGCCTGCACCTCCGAGTCGAGAGTGGAAAGCACCAGCGGCGCTCCCGTGCAGTGCAAGCTGCCGCCGCGCACGGCCATCTTCACCTTCAACCCGCGCGCGGCGTTGTCCACGAGATTCGAGCGCTGCACCAAAAACTCCTGCGCCGGAGCCAACGCGAGCATGCGCGTTTCTAGCACTTCGCTCTTGTCGGACTCGGTCACCTTCCAGATGTTGGACACGATGGTTTCGAGCAAGTCGGCCTTGGTCACGGCCGACTTTTTCTTCGCGTACTGGAACCTCTGCGTCTCGCGCTTGTGCTTGCAGTATTTGTGAAGCTGCGGTTTCGTGAACGCGGTACCAAGGCCCTTGAATATTGCCGCATATCTCTTGCTTCCCACGGCGGCATCTGCAGGTCTATAGCTCTCGATAGAGGCAAACAAGTCGGAGGTGGGCGATACAGCAGTTTCCGGGCTCGTGAGGTCGGCAAGCAACTGGGGGTCCAACTCCGGCGTGGGTTCCACCACTGGCAAACTGTGGAACATACCCCTCCCCACCTTGCCCTTTTTTGTCAGCAGCAAGGGCTGCTGCTTCTTCTTGCCCTTGTAGAACCTGTGCATGGAGCCGGGATGGAGGAACACGCGCTTGGGCATGCTTGGTGCAGCCAGAAGGTCCTCTTCTTTGTCGTGCTCTATTGTGGTAAAATCATAGTCATAGCTGCGGCGTACGGCCGACACGCAGATCTGTCGCGATAGCCGCAACGGGCGCAAGGGGACTGGTCTTAGCATGAGTTGTGTTGATCAATGGAACAAACTCATCGATGACAGGAAGAGTGAAAAAAGCACAAGAAAAAATGTAGGGTGGAAACGGCAGCAGAAGCTACCAGTTGTGGCAGCAACAGCAGCAGTCATGGGGCGAGGCAGCACCAGTACAGAGGCAACGTGCGGGCAACAACAGGCTACGACCTAGACCCCTAACAGACACACCCTGGTTCTCCCAATGGACGCGCAATTGCTATTTTCCATCGTTGATTCTCCCCTTTCCCCCCTGCCTCGAGATCCAGCGCTATCAAGCGGAGGAAAAAAGGAGAAAGCCTTGTCCACACCGATTGAGGGGAAGGGCGAAACAAAGGAGTTCAGCTTTGCTTGGCGAAGATGATATAGGTCACCTCTATTACGGTAAAAGCCATGCTTATCCCCCCCCGTACACCCCTTGTCCCAATCCCACCCATGAGATTGGGAGGTTCTCACTTATCCAAGCGCGGCTACGCGTGCACCAAATATCTCAGCACCAACCGAAAGACCGGCAGATAAACGAGGTCCACACTCGTACCCCCTTGCATCCCAATACGGGGCACAACTGAAAGGGAGAGTCGAAAACAAGTGAAACTTGGAATAGGGAAAAGGTCATGATAACACGAACCACATAGGGATGGCTCTTTTTTCCTCCCGCCTTACTTTGTTTTACGTAAGCCACTCCTCTTTTTGTGGTGCTCATAGCGAAACGCAAGAGGGGAAACACAATGCCCCTGGCGGCTATAAAAAAGAAGGTCTAATCCTGGCCAATGATGTAGTTGGTAATTACAACCACAACAACCACAGCAATCATGCTTGAACTTTTCTTGCAGTACTGGTACTTGGTGTTGCCGGTGTTGGTGCTTGTCCAGAACCTTGCCTCCAGAGCGTACGTGGCCCACCTCCGTCACAAGTTGGGGGCCGAGCCGTTCACCAACGAGTCCTACGACGGGGCGTATGGGTTCAAGTTTGGGTTTCGAGCCCTCAAATCCAAGAAGGAAGGCCGCTCGGTCGTGGCCAACCAGCAGCGGTTCAACGAGCAGAAACACCCCGAGGTGGGCACGTTTGTGTCGCGCATCTTTGGCACCGAGGTGGTGGTCACCAAGGACCCCGAGAACTACAAGGCCATCTTGGCCACCCAGTTTGAAGACTTTTCGCTCGGGTTGCGGCACAAGATGTTCGACCCCTTGTTGGGGGCCGGCATTTTCACCTTGGATGGCGCCGGGTGGAAGCACTCGCGTGCGATGTTGCGGCCCCAGTTTGCCAGGGAGCAGGTGGCACACGTGCGGGCGTTGGAACCGCACTTCCAGCTCTTGAAGAAACACATTGAGCTCCACCGGGACAGGTTCTTTGACATCCAGGAGTTGTTCTTTAGATTCACGGTTGACTCCGCCACCGAGTTTTTGTTTGGTGAGTCCGTTTCCAGCTTGCAGGACGCGAGCATCGGCTACGACGAACAGCTCATCGACTTTGAGTGCCGCAAGGAGTTTCCCGCCGCGTTCAACCAGGCGCAATTGTACCTCTCGGACCGGTCGGTATTACAGAAGTTGTACTGGTTGATCAACACGGCCGATTTCAAGCGGTGCAACAAGACTGTGCATCAGTTCACCGACTACTACGTCAACAAGGTGCTCCGTGCCGCCCCCGAGGAGATCGAGAAGCAGAGCGGGTATGTGTTCTTATACGAGTTGGTGAAGCAGACAAGAGACCCCAAGGTGTTGCGGGACCAGGCGTTGAACATTCTCTTGGCCGGCAGAGACACCACTGCGGGGTTGTTGTCGTTTGCTGTGCTCGAGTTGGCGCGCAACCCCGAGATGTGGCAGAAGTTGCGCCTGGAGGTGGTGAGCAAGTTTGGCCGCACCGACACCGAGGGCATCACGTTCGAGAGCTTGAAGAAATGCGAGTACCTCCAGGCGCTTTTGAAGGAGGTGCTTCGGTTGGACCCCAGCGTGCCCCGCAACGCGCGGATCGCCGTGCGCAACACCACGTTACCCCGCGGCGGCGGTCCCGACGGGATGGCTCCCGTGCTTGTGAAGAAGGGCCAGGCCATAGCATATGTCGTCAACGCCACGCACACGGACGAAAAGTACTACGGGAAGGACGCGCAGGTGTTCCGGCCCGAGCGGTGGTTTGAGCCGCAGACGCGGACTTTGGGGTGGGCGTACTTGCCCTTCAACGGCGGGCCCCGCATCTGCTTGGGCCAGCAGTTTGCCTTGACCGAGGCCAGCTATGTGTTGGCGCGGATGGTACAGAGCTTTGAGTCCTTGGAGATGGAGCCGGGTCACGAGTACCCGCCCAAGAAGTTAGTGCACCTTACGATGTGCGTGTTTGATGGCGTCCCCGTGAAGATGCAATAGACTGGTGGTGGTGTATGCGGTGGTGTAACAGATATTGAACGATATGGGCGCCAGCCTAAAAAGAGGTAAACAGCGGCGAAAAGGCCGGTGTAAGCGACATTGCCGAACCCCGCACCGGGGTGGCACCACAACCGAGCGGAATTACCCCAGAGCTCGGTGGACGATGCTCTGCGGCTCGGACTTTCCTCTCCCCCCTCTCTCACGCATTCTCTCTCTCTCTCTTAGTTGCCGTTTTCGTCTCCTGGTGACCCGTCGCTAACGACAACCGTCTGGAGAGAAAACTCCAAAAACAGCCACACAAGCGACGGGCAGGAAAAAAAGGAGCAACCAGAAAAGAAAGAGAGATTCTTCTGCTCTCTTTATTTTGCTCGCTGACGTTTACCCAAAACGGTGGACCTCTGTGACTATACTACACACAAAAAAATGATGCCGCGTGCTACCAAGCAAAAAAGTACCTGGGGCAGATATTCGTACCGAAGCAGGTGGCACCGGGGATTATAAATACTGCTTCACGTAGCTCCTACAGAGTCCTCTCTACGAAAGTCCTCTTCTTAAAACCAGCACTCTTGTTTTTTAGTTCATTGCCCCTACACGCGCTCTACACATGTCTGCTACTGCTTTGTACTCGCGCCACGCTTTAAGGAGGTTGCCATTAGCACCCACGCGCAGAACACTTGCCCCCGCCGCCAGTTATGCCGCGGGAAGAAGGCACTTCCACGATACCCCTAATAAGCAGAGTTCCACCGTGGGGAACATTGTTCCTAGATCCACCGGCAGCACCGCCACCAGCACCGCCGCCAGCACCGCCGCCAGCACCAGCACCACGCCGGTGCCGCTCTCGTGGCTCGGCAACAGCAACCCCGCCAACTCCACCGAGTTCTTGAAGGACTTCAACAACAAGGAGCTCATCTCGTTCCTCACCATGGGGCTCTGCACCTTGAACAGGCCCATCCTCAACACGTGCATCAAGCTCTTTCCCTACGTGCCGCTCGCGGTCATCAAGGCCATGGTGTACCGCATCTACTGCGGCGGCGAGACTTTCGATGAGGTCAAGACCACGGGCATGCGCTTGCATGAGCGCGGCATCAACAACATGATGATCTCGTTGACCATCGAGGCGTGCGACGGCAACGACAATATCGACCCACAGTACATTGTCGAGGAGACCGCCAAGAGCGTCACAGACATTCTTGTTCCCCACACCGTGCGCATGATCGAGCAGGCCAGCGACGTCAATGATATACCCCCCGGCTACGTGGCGTTGAAGCCCACGGGGTTTGCACGCAACGCGGCCAACGTGTTGAAGAACTTCAACAAGGACGCGCAATCCGCGGCCGCGTTTGACGACTTGGTGGCCAAGGCCACCAGAGTGTGCCAGACTATCTATGACTCCAACATCGAGTTGGCCAAGAAGTACCCCACCAGGATGGCACCCCTTGTTGTGGCCGTAATTGACGCCGAGAAGCACGACTTGCAGGAAGGCGTGTACGAGTTGCAGAGGCGCTTGTACGCCAAGTTCAACAAGCCCAACAAGCCCGTGTGCGTGGTCGGCACGCTCCAGATGTACCTTTCCGAGTCGGCCCAGTTGTTGGCCAAGGAAGAGCAGTTGGCGGCGGAGAACCACTACCGCTTGGGCTTGAAGCTTGTGCGCGGCGCGTACATCCACTCGGAGAAGGACAGGCAGACGATCATCCACAGGACCAAGCAGGACACCGACGACAACTACAACGCCGGCATCACCTACTGCATCGACTCCATCATGGCCAACAAGGGCAACGAGTCCACGGTGGGCCACTTGGTGGTGGCGTCGCACAATACCGATTCGTTGCGCTTGGCCAGCAGCAAAGTCTACGGCGAGGACAATGCCTTGAACAAGAACAAGACCAACGTGGTGCTCGGCCAGTTGTTGGGCATGGCCGACACCACCACCTACGACTTGATCCGCAACAACAACATCGGCAACGTCATCAAGTACGTGCCCTGGGGTCCACCCTTGGAGACCAAACACTACTTGTTGCGCAGACTCGAGGAGAACGGCGATGCGGTTAAGAACGACAACGGCTGGGCCTTGGTAAAGGCCACATTTGCCGTGTTGGTTGCCAGAATGATGGGCAGAGCGTGAACTTGGATGCCAGGCAGATATATATACAAACATGCATTTATGAATTAACGGCGTTATTTTCACCACCTCTATAGGGTATGCTACACTTTTATTGTCTTGGCATTGCGTACACTGCCGCATATCACACACTGCACCACCCACTCCCAGTTGACCACCCTGACGGATCTAGCCATGCGGCTGCTATTCTTTCTCCTCCTCGTGGATGTCGACGACAGAGCAGACGCAGTCATGCCGAGCTGGCCGTTGTCGTCATACACCACAACGTCCGCCCCCTCGCCAAGCGTCTTAACAGCACTCCTCACGTGGTCAGCCCTCGTGTAATACTGCAACGACTTGGCGCCAAAGGCGTAAAAGATAAACTTGCACGTCTCAAGCAAACTTGCACTATCCTTGTGTCGCAACACGAGCACGTCGACGCCCGCCAACAAGCAGCGGTTCAACGCAAGCTGCCCGGCCAACGTCGCGCCATTCTCGTGGTTTTGGCGAAACTTGTAAACGTCAATGCTCTTTTCCGTGCCGAGCTCCACGGGCTTGCCGGCCGCCAACAAGTATGCTGGCCATTGCTCTGCCGTGGCACGGTTGGCGACGCAGTCCTCCACGTACTTGTCGGACAAGACGGGCCACCCCAATGCGAGCGCCTGCAAGTACTTGGCCTTACGGCAGTAGCTATCGGAGAGCATGGCGCCAAACCGGAGCCCCGCCAAGCCCGGCGACTGGAAGCGGAGGGTGGTGGCAGTGGCAGTTGTGGTAGTGGTATCGCTGACAATCACCTTATAGAGGTCAGTCTCGACCAATGTGCCCCCATTCCCCTCTATCCACAGCTTGAGCTTGTCCTTGCGCTCGCCCTCGATGTTGGTGATGCCAAACAACATCCCGGAGAACACCTTGTCCTCCAAGGTGTGCATGCGGAGTACGGTGGACGCCATTTTCAGTGCCATTTCCAGCGCTGTCGTCGTGGCTGCTGCTGGCGATGTCTTTGGCTCGCACACATACGTCATGTGGCGCGTCGCCCTAATAGGAGTCGATGGCACCAAGCCGTCTTCCAACACGTTGTGGCTGTCCACAATGAGCTTGAACTTCTGCTGGTGCATGGTCCAGTCGCTAAACTCCATGAAACATTCCGACAACGACCGGTAGATCTCTTTGGAGCGCGGGCGCGGCGGGTGTCGCTTGAGGTACACCATGTTATACCCACGCACACACAGGATGCCCGAGGGCGTGTCGCTATGGCCCAACCCGGTGACCACATATTTCTGGCGCGAGCTGCGCACGTTCACGGTGTCACCGATGCGGATGTCCAACACGTGCAAGTCGGCGTTCTTGATGTTGTACGTGCCTTCGTAGAACTCGACGTTGGAGTTGTCTGCGTACCGGTTGACCACAGTGCCAGTGTACATCTTCAAGTTGTACACGGCCCACACGCTGTCGCGGTTGGCAATATTGTCATTGGTCAACACGGGTGACATTTCCTCGCGCAACACCATATTTGCCACGGAATCTTCTACGGATGCGGTGGTTTCGTGTGCCGATTGGGAGTCCACAATGTTGTTGACGCGCCGCTTCACAAGAATGGGCCCGTCAAGTGCATCCCGGGGGATCGCATCTTCCTTCTCATCCGCCACCTCCTTCTCATCCGCCACTTCTTTCTCATCCACCACCTCCATCTCGTCCATGTCCGAGACCAAATCTATAACCAGCACGCTGGGAACCAATTCAGGGGACGACGGCGGCGGCGGCACCACTTCCATGTTGTTGCTCATATCCTCAATCCTATCTGACCTGATACTCTTGTCCACAGTGGGACTGACCATATCCTGCTTCTTCACTGCCAGTGCCAAGGGCGGCGGTGGCGACGACGACTTGTCCGAAGGCGAGGCCAAGATCAACGGCACCGACTGATTGCGCAAGTTGACTGGTGGCGTAGCCAAGGGCGGTCTCTCAAACGAGGACCGCGTGGCCTTCATCATCTTGCGCGGACTCGTATCGGACAAGAACTTGCGTTTAAACCGGCTGATCAGAAAAGTCTCCTCACACAGCCCCAGCTTTTGCCCAATCACAGGCGCAGGTTCTTCTTCCGCCTCTTCTTCAACTTCTTTTCCCACCTCCTCTTCCTCGTCCGTTTGGATCTCAATGTTTTCCCTCGACTCATCAAGCAACGACACGTCCACGCGCTCTTGAGTATTCACCACTTGACGCCGTGATGTCGGCGGCAGCAACCGCGTCCTGTCCCCCCGCTTGCGCGAATCCACCAAGGGACTGAGTTGGATGGACTGTGTGGGTCCAAGCGCAGAGGTATGCCCGCCGGGCTCTCCGCCGGCCGTGACCTGAGTGTCGGTCTGGGTCTTGTCAGGCTGCGTCGGCACGTACTTGGGCTCACCCACGCGGTACACGTCATCCACAAAAGGAGTAACAGCAAGAGGATGGGCTCTGCCGTCATTCCTTTTTTCCTCCACATTGCCACTGATTGCGTCATCTTGGGTCGCATCAGGGAGTCGTGACACATTTTCTACCGCCTCAGTCTGCGATAGTGTGTGTTCCACCACCTGCGTCTGGTCGGGCATCCGCGGTAATTGCGTCTGCGTCTGTGTATCCCCCATCACCTGGGTGGGATCCAAGGCGGGTGCTTGCAGTGGCGGTAGTATGCGCTGGGTCCGCCCGTCGTGCCCAATTACCTGTGTCTCTTGTAGGTGGTTGGTGACCTGGGTCTCCGGGAACAATGGCGCGTCGCTCACCGCCTGGCTGAGCACTTGTGTCGTGGGAAGGTATGCACGTGGCGTTGCTGCCTGGATGACTACATCGACAACCTCAGAGTCATGTATGCCCTTGGGTGTGCTAGTCCTCCCCTCCTCACCGGGTCGCCATTTCCAGGGGCTGCTCGAGGGGCCCATGTCCACTTCTCTTGTTTCCTTGGCATACGTGTCGGGCGACGCCTGCTCGCCCGCGTCGTCGTTGTTGCTTCTAATACCGAGGTCCTCTTCGCGCCCCTCTCCCGGTCGTACTCTCTCGTTTTTGAACACAAGGCTGGCATTGTAGTCTTCCCGAAACGGACTTTCCTGGGGACTATCTGCTTGTGTGGCCATGGCTATGGGGGCATGGTGCTTACACTCGCCTGATTTCCACAACCTATTTTTTTCTTTCCTCTTCTTTTCTTACATAATAGACGCGCAGGCATCTATCATCATATTAAGCTACATAGTTATTACAAACAAAAAGAATAAAAGCAAAGAATCCTTCTCCGCTTCAAGCCAACTGGCTCAAGATGCTATCGAGACTATTGCTTACAAGACCTGCGTTCTGGCCCGCAGTCGGGGCAGGCTCGTACCCGCTCCCCTCGGGCTTGTAGTCCCGCTTCACGACAAACACGGCAAACAACCCGATGCGCATGTCGCGCTTGTGCTGGCGCAAGTACTCGGGCAACCGCCCGTCCCGGAAGTCTACAGGCATCACGTACGAGTCCTTGACAAAGTGCGGCTTGCCGTCTAACACACCCACGCGGTTGTTGTGGAGAAAGTACTGGTAGAGCTTGTTGTACTCGTCGCCGTTGCCCCGGTTCTCAATCTCGACAAAGTAGAGGTCGCGGCTGCCGCCCTGGAGCACCTTGTCGAGGTACCGGTCGGCTTGGCCCTTGTCGAGCTTGCCGATGATGGTGTAGACCAGCCTGGCGAGGATGTCGCGGCACACCGTCTCAGCGTCGGCAGTATAGCCAGTTTCCTTCTCCAAGTTGGTGCGAGTGTAGAAGCGGCCCTCGGCGGTGATACTGGCAAACTCGGGAAACACAATGTCCCCGGCCCACACCTTGGGCAAGTCGGCCACGCGGTGCGAAATCGACTCCTCGGTGTCGCCGAGAATGTACTTGAGCTCGTCGTCGTTGGGCTCGATGTTGGTGTGCTCGAGATCGCTCGACTCGGACGACCGCACTTCCTGCACGGGATTGGCCGTGTCCGCCTCTCCGCCGATGGGGAGGCGCACCTCGTCATCTTCGTCATGGTGGTGGTGCTCATCGCCATAGTCGTTGTCACCGTTTTCGATGTCACTCTCCCCATCGTCGATCCGCGGGTTGAGATTATTATACGTGTGCATATCCACGCTGGGACCACCAACCTTGTGAACCACGTCCTGGTCAAAGATCCGGTGGTCGACCTTCCGCGTGGCAATGGACATGTCAATGTAGGATTCCTTCTCAAACTCATTCTCCTTGACAATCTCGCCCTTGTGCGTGCGCCTGATAATCTGCGACTCCTCGTTCTCCTTCAAGATAATATTCTTGATGTTTTCCTTGTTCTGGGCCTCGATCCGGGCAATGTCCTCGTTGATCTCCTGCGGCGTCTTCTTCACCACGTCCTCGAAGGTAACGGCGCCCGAAAAGAGGTCCTTTAAAAAGTGCTTCTTTAACAAGAACAAGATTCGTCTACTTTCAGGCGTATACTGTTTCCGTCCAGCAAACTCTCTATGGATTATGTCCTCAATCTCCAATGCCCACTGCATTGCCTTCTGGTCCTTCTCGTCATCGCTCAGCTTGTTCGTGTTGTCCTCGTCAACGGGGAAGCTTTTGCGGAACAAGTTGTAGAACGCCTTGCTGGTGCTGATCCGGACCTCATCCTTCAACGCCTCGAGCGGGTTGACAGCGGGGGTGGAGGACTTGGAGGCGACGCGGGAAGCCGAACGGGACGTGGTAGATTTGGAGCTGGAGGCTTTGGCAGTGGCAGATTTCGCGGAGGTGCTGTTGGAGGTACGGTTGGTGGAGGTACTGATGTGGATGATGCTGCCCCCAGTGGTGTCCTCGTTGTTGACCGCACTCGATTTCCTCGACGACGACTTGGTCTTTTTGGTCACAGTTGTGCCCAGACAGATATTGCAGTTGTAGTCATCCGGCACGCTCTTGGAGCTTCTGTACCCCATGCACTTCAAGTGCTGCCAGGTCTTGCACATTTCGCACTGGATAAACGTGCCCCCAATAGGATCCGTCTCCTCGTCATAGTTTTCCTTGGTGGTGCCGCAGGGCGTGCATCTCACCGCCTCCTCGTCGCTGCCGTGGTGGTACTCGTCGTCGTTGTCGCCCAGACCGGGCGGCGGACTCAGGACCAGCGTCTGCTCGGTCTTTCGCCGCTTGTGTGCGTGCTCCGCGCTGTCGTCGTCGGAGTCTGTGCCCACGCCGTGAATGGCGTGCAAGTACTGCTGCATCTTTTCGCCGCGGTGGGCTCGGGCTGATCTTCTCGTGGTGCTCGACATTGTGTTGTAAAGCGGCGCGTGAGCAGAAAATCCGAGAGAGGGTGGCGAGGCTTGAGGAGAAAGCTATCTAAGAGGCAGACAGGGAAGAAGGAAAAGAAGAAGAAGGGGCAAATGCAGATATGCTGGTTTAGATGGTGTTTGTGGCCTGTCCTTGATGGATGGGTTGGATAGAGGGAAGGCGCAGACGGGGTTGTAGGTTGATAGGTGTTGGTGTGGTCATAAGTTCTGCTTTTCCTTTTTTTCCTTTTTTCTGTTTTTCTTTACATGTTTGATTCTGCAAAATTTTCTTTCTCCTATTCAGTGTCGTAACCACCGTTTGCGACACCACTTTGATGACAATAAGTACAAAAATATTATCATAAACCTAGCTACGCTACAAACCAAACAGATGCCTATTCCATGCCCACCCAGATATCGCCAAGGTAGTTATACATCGCCCTCTCGGCCTCGGTGTACGTGACAAATGTGCCTTTGATCAAGTTGGACTCCTTGGTCCCGAGCTTGGTCTTGCCGCCCATGCTCGAGAACGCGCACCACATGTACTGCATGCAGAAACTGGTGTCCCAGAACCACCCATCCGTGGGCTCGTCCTCCAAGTTCTCGCGGCGCTCCAACTTGGGGTCCACGGGGGGCACGACAGCGTGCGTGATGCGTAATGGCTTGTAGTAAAACTCCTTAAACTCGGCGGCGCTCTTGAGAAACTTGAGCCGGCTGCCGTTGGCAAACTCCTTTTCGAAGTCCACGCGGTCCACTTGGTGGCAGTACCGGAACCCCGAGTTGAGCCACAAGAGCGAGTGCCCGTCTTCGCCGTTGATATGGCCCGGGTGTGGCGAGCAGATCTCCTTCGAGTGGTGCACGGTGCCGTCGGGCCGAAGCCGGTCCTCACCAGGGGTCACGTTCCCCACGGCGGCGGCGAAAAACTCGTTGAACTTGTAGTTCTCGTCGCCAGCAATGGCAAACCCAAGCCAAAACAACTCCTTGTCGCCATACAGCTTGCCCAGGACCGTCTCGTAGAAGCTGATCTGTAAGATCATCAAGATGGAATTGAAGTGGATGTTGCGGTTGAGCAACACCACCCCCAGCTCCATGTAGTGCTGCAACCCCTGGAAAAGCTGGCGGTGTGTGGTGTAGTTGGTCATCATGGGGATGTCAAACATGAGAGTGTCCACGGTGCTGGGGCCCATCTTCTCCATGAGCCTGCCGTCCTGCTTCGAGCGCATCTGGAGCACCGACCGGTCCTTGAAAAAGTAGGTGCCCGTCTCCTGGTACCCCTGCATGTTGAAAAAGAACTCGGGACTCTTGACCAACGCGGTGTCGGCATCCACCAACATAAACTCGTCAAAGGAGTTGAACAAGGTGGCCAACAACTTACTGGCAAACCCGTTAAACTTCCCCTTGTAGTTGCTGCGCACCACGTTGTAGGCGTTGATGAACCACACATCCTGCTTGGGCAACCCGTGGCGCATGTTCTCGAGGTAGTCCGGGGGAAACTGGTCCGCCACTTTGCGGAACGACAGCGGCAACACGTGGTACTCTTCCTGCGCGGCGGTGACAATCTTTTGCTTGGACTTGTCGCTAACATTGTCGTAGTACACAATCTGGATGGGCAACTTGTTGCCCAAGGCGCGGAGAAGGTGGATGAGATTCACCACATAGTCGGCGTGCTTATCGGCGATGGACAACACAATGCCGCGGCCGTTGCACGCGTTCTTAAAGTCGCGCAAAAAGTTGCCGTTTTGGCTCGTGACCTTCTTGGGTGCTGGCTTTTTGGACGCCTGCAGCGGGTCCTTCATGATATCGGCCATGTTGGGCACGTAGGGGAACACGGTGCCTGACCAGTGCTCGTAAAGGGGCAACTCAAACGAGAGCCAGGGGTAGATCCGGTGCTCTAACAGGCCCAAGGTCGTGGGGTCGACGCGGACCTCGTCCTCGGTCTTGACAAAGGGGGCTATGCGCTTCTTCTTGCCGGCCAACTGGCGCACCTCCAGCTGCTGATCGCGCACAAATTTGTCGGTGTTTTTGACCTGGGTCACATTGTCGTTGGTGATGTAGCACTTGTTGTAGATGCGGAAGGTGGACAACCGGTCCACAAGCCGCTGCTCCGCCATGGACCGGCCCATCTCGTTGATGAAACGATCCCTGATGTACTCGTCGAGAATACTCTCAAAGTCCTCGCCCTCGCTAGGCTCGCGGTCCTTTTGCAATTCTGCCCGGAGTCGCTCGGAGTTCTTTTTCTTGTACTTTTCAAGTCCTTCAATGTCATCGGTTTCGCGGAACAGCTCGTGCGGGTCGAGGAGCCAGTTGTGGTTCTGGACAAAGAGGTTCTTGAAGTACAAGTCGCACCGCTGCTGGAACGTGAGCGTGCCCAAGATGGTCTCAACGTCGTGGTGGTCAAAGATCTGGTCGTATATCCTCGAGTGGGTGTCCACGGCCTTGGTCCTGTTGCCGATCAAGGCGGTGTAGAAGGTGTTGTTCTTGAATGTCAACTCGGACTCCTTGTTGGCACCGCCACTGCCACTGTCCTCATGGCCAAGCTCGCCCTCGGGCGCCGGGTCCAAGTAGTTCTCATAGATGTTGTAGATGGATGAGGGGGCGATCTTGGAGCCGTCGGTGACCGCATCCGAGTAGTAGTTGTTGTGCATCCAAAACACGATGCCGAGCACCCACACGGCTACGCCGGTGTAGAGCACGACCTTCGACTTTGAGCGTGCAGGCGCAATGATTTTCCGAATCATAGGAGGAACTCACGGGTACTGTTGCTTCTGGCGGGATGCGTGTTTATCCCGTTGGTGCTGTTGAGGAGGAAAAGAGAAAAAAGTACCGGCCGTCCACGTCTTCTTTTCCTTTTTCTGGGTGTCCATGAGATCCACGTATCTGCTTCTCTATATATAATTCTGCTGACGCAGTGTGCGAAGAAAAAATACAGACAGCAGAAAGCGACAAACGGCACACAAACACAAACACAAACACAGACACAGACACAGAAGGAATGCAATGCAGGCCAACATGCAAGAGCTTGTCATGTAAAGCGTGCTTTCTCCCCCCTTGCCAGTTTGTTCCCGCCTTTGCTTCGTATATGGTGTCAAAAGGTTGTGCGTTGTCCTTTTTCTTCCCTACGGAGGGAAGTGGCTCTGGTTCTGCACACCGTGTTGGGGGGAGGACGGGGGAGGGGAGGGACGTGGTTAGTCTATTTGCGTGTGTGTTGTTCCAGCAGCACTTTTAGAAATACCACCACCGTATAAGCCACCGGTTTATTTTTTATCGAATAAGGAAAACCTGTAAAAGGAGAACACAGCCCGCACAAACTGCAATTTAGCTCTTCTCTTTTTCTTCAGCATCCGCCAGAGAAAAAAACTAGTGTTTTGTTTGTGTCCGTCCACAGCGTCAGCTTTTCTGGTTGTCCGGGCTTCTGTCCCTTTCTTCTCACATCACCAAGAAAAAGGGGCTGTCATGCAACAGTGTAAGAACCCCTCCGCCAATCCCTAGACGTTTGTCCTGTCACCTCCCGCCGCGGCCCTGGTGCTTCTACTGATAACATTACTGTCCCAAGAAGGCTGATCTCTCGCCTGGCCCCACCGTCCTCGATTAAAAATGCTGTCCCTCTCTCCAGCGCTCCCTTCCTGTTTTGTGTGTGTTTGGTTTTTCTTGGTGGGTTAGCCTGGCGCCCCCCTTCCCCCCCCCTCCTCCTCCTTATTGTTTATTGAAAGCCCACGTTGCCTCTCTTCTCTTTTTCTTCTCTTTTGTCCCCTTTTTCTCTTTCTCTCTTTTTTTCTCTCCTGAAATCAATTACGAGAAATCCACCTTGGCTTGTTCGCCCCCCCTCTCTGCCTTGTAGACTAAAAAATGAACAGCACACGATACACACGACACACCATTAGCACACGCGCCTGAAATGCCCCCATCAA
The DNA here is from genome assembly GCA_002094185.1 of Zhuliangozyma boniae. Taxonomy (NCBI): domain Eukaryota; kingdom Fungi; phylum Ascomycota; class Pichiomycetes; order Serinales; family Debaryomycetaceae; genus Zhuliangozyma; species Zhuliangozyma boniae. The sequence goes on from MXQC01000019.1 coordinate 38,566, forward strand.
CAAAGGATCTAGGTTTTTGAATATTGGCATATAAAGTACCGTCCAGCATCTCACTCCGCCCCTCGTAACATTTCTTTTTCAGTGGGTCTCGCCCGCCTTGCGAGCAACTGTGGATGCTTTCCCGGCATTCCATGCCTGCGAATACGAACTTCCTACAACTCTAGCCTACAATTACATAGCCCCTTCCGCTCCCAGCCCCCCTTGTTGTTCTTTTCCCGTCCCACCATTCTTTCTTCTTCTCCTCCCCCTTCCCCTTGCCCCTCATCTCTCCACATTCCAAGCCCTGGCCCGCCTGCAATGCAACTCGTGGAATTCCCCTCAAAAAATATTCGTATCAGGCAAACCACACTGCTCCAAAGTATGCAAACGCCTCCTGCTGCTCCTCTGTGAACTCAATGACCTCTCCACGTAACGTGTTATCGCGCCCACTGTTGCTTCGCCCGCCAATCCGGTCGTACGCGCACCACAAGTATCCAAGACAATACCCGCTATCCCAGAACCACCCCTGTTCCGGCTCGTCATCCACGTTGCTCCGCACTACCTGCGCCATCTCCCGCGGCGGCAATACGGCGTGCGTAATGACAATGGGGGAATTGTAGAACCGCCTGAGCTCATCCTCTGTATCGGAGTCCTCATAGAGCTTTACCTCTTCCCTGTAGTCCACCTCGTTGGCCTTGCCGCAGTACTTGAACCCAGAGTTTATCCACACGAGGTTGTTCTCACTGTCAACGTGGCCTGGGTGCGACGTGCATATTTCTAGTGACTGTAGGGGTTTGCCCGCCCGGCTGAGCCGTTCTTCCTTAGCAGTAGGCTTGCCCACCGCAGCCGCGAACCTCGCATTGAACGCATAGTCCTCATCTCCGTTGCTGGCCATGCCAAGCCAGAAGATCTCCTTGTCGCCGTGCAACTTGCTGCTGACAAGCTGGAGCATGTGCATCTGCACCATGGTCACGAGTGACATGAAGTGCCGCGTCCTGTGCATCACCACTATCCCTGACTCCATATAATGGAACGCGCCCTCGAACAACTCCCTCTTTGTTGTGTGGTGCGTCATCCGTGGGATTCCAAACACAGCGTGGTCCAATTTGCTAGGACCCATTTTCCGGAATAAGGAGATGTCGTTGCTATCGCGGAGCATCGACGACGCCCTATCCTTATAGAAATACGCACCTGTGCTCTTGTATCCTTCTTGGTTGAAGAAGTACGACACAGGCTGGAACAAGACAGCGTCGGCGTCAATGAGCACATACTCGTCAAACGTGGTAAACAAGGCCGCCATGAGTTTCACCAGGTACCTTTCGAACCGGCCCACGTAGTTGGAAAACAAGCACTGTGAAATATCCAAAAAGGTGAGTGCCTGTGGGGGAATACCACTTGCTACACCTTTGCTTCGTTTTGGTACTTTAAACTCCTTTGTGGCTGCATGCAAGAGTCTCAGCTTTGTTTCCCTTGACAACCCCGTTTCATGCACAATCTGGATAGGAAAGTCGTTCTGCAACACGCGCAAGAGACGCAATAACCGCACGGTATTGTCCGCGTGCTTATCAGAAATGGTAATCACTATACCTCGGCCCTGACCATGCCTGAGCAACCTCTGAAGGAGAGTGCCATCCGCACCCTCGCTCTTCCCCTGTATGACATCTCCCTCCACTGTCTTGTGTATGGGCAAGCTTGAAAGCCACGGAACCACTCTCTTCTCCACATCTCCGCTGGTTCCATCCCCCCCAAAGCATCTTCCAAACACCCTCTGCACGGCCAAGTAATCAATCACCCTCTGTTCCGGCGACTTGAAAAACTCCCCCTTCTTCCCGCCCAGCTGCTCATAGTACAGCCACCCTAGTGGGGCATGCAGCTTGAGATCGTGCAATTCCACCGCCTTGTGGAACCACTCATCAATATTGAGACTCCAGTGGGGGTCCACTGCCGAAAGTGTGTTGAAGAACGCCTCGCACCGCTGGCTCATGTTCATCTCTTTTAATTCAGACACGGTGTGGCTCCCTAGTAGTTTGTCGTAGATGCTCGCGTGCACGCCCGTACCGGTGTCTCCCGGGATATCCTCATCATGAACAACCCTCCGTCCAGGAGAGTTCCTCCCTGCGGGTGCCGGCACTTCCTGGTGTTGTCCCTGCTGCAACACCACGGGCGGGGACACAACATGCTGGTTCGGGTCTAGTAGCAACACACGGTTCCTATTCTTATCCCTCACGGGCCGCGGGCGTCGTACTTGCTCTGGGTTCTTGTAATTGTGTCTGTGTAAGGGCATCCCGCCAATGTGCTCGACCAACCAGTCTTTATACCTCGTGTCCACGAAAAATATCCACACGAGGCAGATGCACCAGGCTGAGGTGATGCCGTAGCGAAGAAGCTTTCTGGTCCTATATGTCCTATGCGTGCTCATTGGAAGAGCATAGTGGTGGCGGTGATAGTTCATTAAGGGGAGGAAAAAATGGGAGATGCTGATAACCGCAGGGCTAAAACAACGTGGCGGTGCTTCTCTCCTCTTAGGGCCGATCTCGCGCTGCCCAGATCTTTCTCTTCTCCCTTCCCCTCCAATATGTGGCACAAAAAGACAGACAAAATCTCAGTATAGATCCGCATGTATAAAACAATATAAGCTTTGAAACAAAACAATACTCTGAAAAACATCAGTCCGAAATACCCGCCAAACACAAAACAAACAAACCAGGGGAAAGGGGAAAACACACAAAGGGTTAGTGTCTCCTTAGAGCCCCTTGATCAACGCCAACAAGTCGTGATCGTCCCCCAACGCCTCCTCCACGTCCGCAATCACATTCTCGCTAAACAATCCATTTTTGGTGGGGATCAACCCCTCGTTCATCGCCTCCAACACGCTAGCACGCCGACGTCGCAACTTTTCGCCGCGCTTATGCGGGTTGTGGCTCTTCTTGACTGAAAACCGCCGGTTGCTCTTGAAATTATCGCCAGAGGAGAAACTCTGCTCCTGGGGGTGTTCGGCGTGAAAGTTATTGTGGATGATGGACTTGTTGCGGAACGCACCAAGGGGCACTTGGCGCCGCTTCGACTTATTGAAATCGCGCCAGATCCGTACGTCATTCTCATCGTCGGCCGCGAGCTCGCTGATATCGAGCAACTCATCGAGTCCAAGGGCAACAACGGTTGCCGCGGCAGAGGAAGTGGCGGGGGCAAGAGGAAAAGCCGCGGGAGAACCCGGAGTAGCCGTGCTAGCAGTGGTGCTGACGCCCACATTCATGCTGGACCCCGTGCTGGTGCCCGCGCCGACTCCCGCGGCAATGCCTGCACCGCTCCCCTGTGCGAAAAGGTTCCTTCTGGCATTCCTCGGCTCAGTGGCCTTATTGTGCAATGACCGCGTCGAGAGCCCATCGATGATCCCAAATGGCCTGGAGTCGATCGTGACCCACGACCCAAGCACGGGGGGACGGTAGTCGGCCGTTTTCGAGGAGAGCACCTCCGTCGCGCGCGTGGAACCAACCTTGACACTGGACTTCTTGGGCAAATTGTCATCCACATCCGTCGACTCGCTCGAGTCGTAGCCTTCGTCAATGGCGTGCTCGGAGCCGTAGATCGATGAGGTGGGGGTGCCGGCACCACCACTGATCCCGCCCCGCTTGACCCTCCTCATGCCCGTGTACTTGCCCTCTTCATCACTCGACTCATTATCGGAACTGAAAAAGTAGTTCCACAAGTACAGGTCGTCATCCTCATCATCCTCGCTGGCCCTGGCACGTGGCGGTTGCTGCCACTGTTGCTGCTGCTGGCTCGCGGCAGAAGAAGTAGTGCCAGTGCCCGCAAACGGAGCTGGATTGCCAAAGTCAATCAAGTCGGTGTAATCATCCTCATCATACTCGCTCGAGCTCTCGTCGCTCTCATACTTCTTAATCGGCTTGCTCTTATCCTCGCCAATACCCCTGAAAGCACGGCGCGTAGATCCATCGGTGAAATTCTCCTCGTCGTCCTCGAGAGTCACCGAGTATCCATCATCGTCAAACCCGTTGTTTTCAAACTCATTCACAAGGTACTTTTCTTCTTCCTTGAGGAAGTCGGCCTCTTCATCGTCAAACAGAGCAATCGAGTTGCTGCGCGACAACGCGTCGGGGATAAACTCATCCGCGTCGTTTTCCGCCTGCAACGTCGCGAGCAACTCATTATCGTCAATCTCATAGTCCTCATCCGAGTTGAGCTCGTTTTCATTGATCTTGGGCGCCTGCATGAAATTGTCAAACTCAAAGTCAAATGAAGGGATGCCGTCCGCATCGGTGCCAGCGCCAGCGCCAGCAGCAGTAGTGTCCAAGGGGATCGTGGGGGAAAAGTCCACCTCCTCGCCAATATCCTCTTCCCCGGCCTGTGGGGGCAAGGGCACGAGGTCGGCCACACCATTACGCTTGGGGAGAACAGCTCCATGGACATCGGCATCGGCATCGGCATCTCCACTGCTACTGCTACTGCCAAACTGACCCATATCATCAAACTCAAACTTGAAGTTGATATCAGGGAGAACTGCATCGGACCTCCTGCGGCCAAACTTGAAACTGCTCTTTCTTCTGGCCGGCGGCAACTCAGACACGATTTCCCGCTCCTCCACCTCCTCCTCCTCGTCTTGTTCCTCGTCCCCTGAGTCAGATTCAATGGCGGTATCGTTCTTGATCCCCTTAAGCGCCTTCAACCGACTGGCTTTCTGCTGTGCTTGCAACTTGACAAAATCAACCGTGTCATCATCGTCATCTTCCTCTTCCTCTTCTTCTTCTTCCTCCTCTCCGTCAGAAGAGGAAACGATATCGTTGCTCGCTTCGGGTTCGCCGCCCTTCCTCTGCTTCATTAGGGAGTAGATATCGTTGAGGTCAGCCGCGGTATCCTCGTCATCTTCCTCATCCTCCTCCTCGCCCTCATCGCCGCCGCCACTGCTATTACTCACGTCTCCACCGCCTTCCTCTTCCACATCTTCCCCATTTGAGAGATCGTCATAGGCAGACCAGTCATACGTTTTCTTGGGCGCCCGCTTCTTGGCATAGTGCTTCACATGCTTGCCCACAACCGTCTTCTTACCGCCACGGCCCGTGATTTTGCGCTCCTCGGCGCGCGCCACTTCATCGTCGCTCACGGCCGTCAACGACGAGTCCGAGTCCGAGTCCAAGCCGTAGATCAATGCCGCCTTCTCTTCCGAGTCGCTCGACGACGACCCGCTCGAATCCACAATGCTAAAGCGCCGCTTGTCCCCGCCGTGCCCGTGCTGCACCTTAAACCCCTTCAAGTTCTTGCCGGCGTGTGCCGCTGCTCTATAAGCTGGTGCTGGCTGCGCCGACGACTTCTTGCTCGCCCGCTTGGCGCCGCTCTTGCTGCTGGTAGTAACAGGACCTTTCCCCATTGTTGATAGTAGTAGTTGCTGGGATTGGTAATAACAAATCAATGATGAATCAGTCAAAAAACAGCCTCGTGCTTCTTGTTGAGCTGATCTTTTCGTAATCTAGTAATAAGTGTATGCAACCTGATCTTCCCTCTATCTCTTGCACTTACTCTTGTTCTTTCTAGTCTGCTGTATATCCTCTGTGTGGATGTCTTTCTTTACTTTGGTATGAAGAAAGTATACTTGAAAATGATAAAGTAGCAGGGTATCTTGCAAGTGTACATAGTATGGAAACGTAAACGATAATCGTTGGTGAAAGGGGGTGGTAGTTATGCCGCGCTGGTGATTAGCAGATATCTTCCCTTGTCTTGGACTTCCCTGTACTGATGGTGAGGCTCTAAAACAAATGCGGTGGTATTTGTTTGTAGATGGAGATGTGGCTTGGTTTCAACTGTAGCTTCGTGATGTCCTTTATCTGGCTGATGAGATAACGTGGTATTTGTCTTTTCACTGCTGTAAACAGGTTGCTGAAAGAAACAGGGGGAGGGGGGGCTGTGGTGGTTTGCCGAAGTAGCTCGTTTGGGGGTGTCTCTTACGGAGGTGTCAACTGGAAAGTTGAGAGGAAGTGTTACTGGCTGTTGGTCTTTCTTTTCTAGAGTGGTGTATGCTTTAGTATGAAAATTTTCCCTCTCCTCTCTCCTTTTTTTCTGCTTGGGGGAGAAGGGGAGGAGGGGAGGAGGCGGAACAGAGAAACTGTCGCTCTCTCTGTTGGAGGGAGAGAGGAGCTTTTTTGAGATGAGATAAAGACAGAAGAGACAAAGGCTGACGAAACGGGGGAAGGCAGCACGCAGCAGGAGAAAAAACTAAAAGAAGGGAAAAATAAGGCCGGGGATCCACAGTTGGTCACGAGACCACACACACTCTCTCTAAACGACAAAGAGCACAATAGGAGAACCGACAGCGGCAGCAGCAGCAGCAGCAGCAGCAGCAGCAGGAGTGGGGGGAAGTGGGGATGGCTCAGAGACAAAGGGGCAGCTCAAGAAGGTCCTCCACCCCTTTCACACACCCCCACTCCCCCCATTCCACACAGCCCCACAAGTCCCATTGCCACCCACAAATGCTTCCCCTCTTTGCAACGAGGTACGGCCTCACGCTGTCCCGTTTTGGCACTCGCACGCACTCCCCGTTTTATCTGGCACCCCCTGTCCATCAAATCACATTTCCTTCCCTTTCCTCCCCCCTTCCCTTACGTCGCGCCACTTCTTCCTGCAGAGGGGGCTAGAACACGGTCCTAAAAAGTGTAAATGGAATTACGTCACCTCTATATACTCACAGGAGTACACACATGCAGGAGTGCCACCCTCACTGGCGTGCTGGCTGCTGCTGCTGCTACAGCTCTCCCGTCACTCCGCTTATTGACTCTCGCTCTGGCTGTCATTCTTCTCGTTCCTCTCGTTCCTCTGGTTGTTCTGATTGTTCTTGTTCTGATTGTACTTCCTCTCGCCATCAGCGCTGGCGGCAGTCAACCGCGCACTCAACTCAATCTGGTCCTTGACCGCCTTGGTCAACAACTCAATCATAATCACGTCTTGGTTGTGGTCTCTGAACGCCTTCTCCAATTCCTCCACGTTGCTCAATTGCTGGGGCTTGGTCAACAACGTGTTGCTCAACAACCGCAACAAGTCCACATCCTTGTCCAGAGCACCACCAGCAGCGGCCGCAGCCTTGCTCTCGATAAATTGCAACAACCCGCCAATGTTGGCCTGCACCTTCTCCAACTGCTGCGACAAGTACGACAAGTCGGTGTTGAGGCTGGTGGTGTCGGCATTTATGCTCCTTTGCTGAAACCGCTCGTAGGCAATCTGCTCGGCCGCGGTAGAGCCCGTCACCACCTCGTTGGGCACAGGCGTGAAGATGTACGAGTTAGACGTGGTGGTAGTCTTCCACCCTGTCTGCACCGTCACGTGAGCCGCGGGTTTACCCACGGCGGCGCCAATGTAGGTGCTGATCTGGGGACTGGCAATCTCGCCGCTAGCCTGGTTCAAGTACTCCACGCGCAAGTAGATGGCGGGGTACGGGTACGCACGGTCGGCGCCCTTGCTGTAAAAATCGTGGATCAACGACGTGGTGTCGTCGATCACATCGCTGGCGCTGAACCACCCCAACACGGACTCCTTGGGGTGCGCCTTCTTGTACAACTGGTACAACTGCTTGTGCGCCAGGTCTTCAATGGCAATGGTGTCGCCGGTCTCGTTGATGGGCACCATAAACGCGTCTCTGATCTCAAACTCGTTGGCGTCGTTGTTCCGAGTACCGAGCAAGCTGCCGATCACGCGCTTGCCGAGCACCTGCTTGGACACAATCTCCAAAATCTGCAACAACGCCGGCGCGTGTATCTTGATCTTGACGGGGCCAGTGGCGGAGGAAGAAGCAGCGGGTGCTATCACATTTGGCCTGACCAAGTGCATAAAGTCGGTAGAGGGCATTCTGGGCAATAGGAGGGGTGGTGGGTGATGGGTAGGGATAGGTGGATAGCTCCTGGTGGTTGCCTGCAATGTTTTGTCACGATGAACGACAAAACTTTTTTTTGCCTCGCCCTGTAAAATTTTTCACCTCGCAGGAAAGGCTGGTCGTGCGTGTGCAGGAGTTGGTTGGAGCACTGAGGTGGGGGGGGGCTAAGAGGCAGGGGTTGGTGGGGAGCTACGAGGTAATGTGTAGATGGTGGTGGTTTCGGGTGCATGTATGGCCTCTGTGCCTCTTGTGTCCCCTTTGCTGTTTGGCCTTCTGCTGGTGCCCCATTCAAGAAAAACATACGTCCATAACAGATAGCTCATAGTGCATCACCCCACGGCGAAAGGATACGCAGCCTCTACGTAATACCCCGTGGGCCAGCTATCGCTTCCCTTGCTCCTGTGGAGACGTCCATCCACATCAGCCTTTACTATACAGCACATACTGGCTGCACCAAATGACGCCCAGGAAGAAGAAAAAAGAAAGCACGATTAGGGTGGCATCCACACACAGAGCGGAAAAAAGGGCGTGAGCCATTAGCACACAAACTGAAGATCTTATCCACCACTGCCACCATCACCACCACACACATGCCCGCCAGCATGTCCAGCCCGCTAATAACCCGCCACGTTGACGAGACGTGGCTCTTCACCGAGGATGCGTTCTTGCTGCACTCGCCGAGCCGGCGCTACAGCAAGATGACGGTGCTGCAGGAGCTCAAGACCAAGGAGTCGGTGCACGACTTTGTCATCCGCCTCGGCACCAAGCTCAAGCTCGATGGGCGCACCATCCTCGCCGCCACCATCTACCTCCACCGGTTCTACATGCGCGTGCCCATCACCTCGTCCAAGTACTACGTCGCCAGCTCGGCCGTGGCTATTTCGTGCAAGTTGAACGACACGTACCGGCAGCCCGACAAGATCGCGTTGCAGGCATGCAACATCAAGAATCCCGCGCCAAACGGGCGTGCCATCGACGAGCAGAGTGAGATATACTGGCAATGGCGCGAGCAGATCTTGTACCGCGAGGAGTTGATCTTGCGCAAACTCAACTTTGACTTGAACTTGGAGTTGCCGTACAGCTTGCGCGACAAGTTGATGAAGAAGCGGTACCCCGGGGTGTTTGGCCAGAAGCACGATGACGCGTTGAAGAACGCCACGGCATTGATTGAGATTCTCTCGAGCTTACCCGTGTTGGTGTGCTACGATATGAACACGGTGTTTGCCACGTGCATGGTCATCACCGTGGTCGAGGGCCGCGCCAAGCTCGGGAGCGAGTTGGCGTTCCCGGCGGGGTACTTGACCAGAGAGTTGGAGGTGGTGTTTCGCGAGTGCGTGAGGTGCTTCAAGTTCGTCAAGAAGTTGTTGGCGCTCAGTCAGGAGAACCTGCAGTGTTTGAGCAACCGCGCGGCGACCAAGCGCCTTTTGGGGGTCACCCCGGAAGTGTTTGAAGAAGTGGGCCGTGCGGGTGCGGACGCAGGAACGGGCGAGGTGCCAGCGGCCACAGAGGCAAAGGTCGCCAATACCACCAACGGAAACAGTCCAACGGTAAAAACCACCAGCTGATGGCGAGTAGCCAGATAGTCACATCCCTGCATAGACTTATAGACCTGTCTGCATTTTCCAAATCCTCACTTGTAGGTGGTGTTCACGTGACGTCTGGAGACCAGCCAACATTGGTGCTGTCTGTACCCCTAATTGCTTTTTTCCTTCCTGTCTATATGATTAACCGCCATATCCTGCACCACACTCACACCACTACGTCTTCCACCATGGAGAACAACTTTGACATCTTTGCCAACTTGGACGTCTCCCTACTAGAGCTCTTCCAGAGGAATGAGCTCCGCAACCACTTGGACCAGCTCACGCCGGAGGAGCTCGACCGGTTGCAGAACATGCTCCAGGAGAGGGCGCAGCAGCGCCAACAACAGCTCCAACAGCAGCGCCGGCCCAAGTACGTCTACATCAAGTGGTACTTCCACTTTGTACCCTTGCTTGTGGTCGACTATGCCCAGCTCTGGCACGACTGCACTCTCGAGTTTGTCATTGATGCCTTTCTCGCGGCGTCTACGTTTGTCGTGGCCAACTTGATGCGGGCAGTCCGGTTCGTAGTGTTTGTCACGGGAACGGGCTTCTACTTCAACCGGCTCATCAAGCGACTCTTTATCTTTTGCGACGTGTTAACCTTTTCCGACGACTTTATGCGCGACACATTCACGTACGTGATGCAGAACGCCCTGGGGTTGTTTGACCAGCATGGGGTGTTGATGCGTCATGACGCCAACGTGTTGTACTTTCTCGCTGGCGATGATGCCGACACGATGTCCACGTGGAGCGTGGCGCGGCTGGCCATCTACAACGTTGCGGCGATGTACTTGCGGGCGGACTGCATCAGCATTAGACGCGCCGATGCGGTGGGCGCCGCAGCAGAGCCCGCGCCGTTTGTCTGTTACCCCATCAAGGACTCGCTCGTTTTCCGGTTCAACGACGTGCTACAGGCACAGTTCCCGGCGTTGGGCACGGTGTGGTTGCAGGTGCTCACGATGTTGGTGTTTCTCAACTACGCCATCTTGGGCGACTTGCTCTGCTTGAACATCATGTTTTTCTGCTCCTACAACTTACTCAACCGCGCCATGGGCTACAGCAAGGTGTTTGCGGGGTTGCGCGGGGCCATCGGCAACTCGCTCAGGTACTTGGTATAGGTGGTATTTCATTTCACGTATCCGGGAAGAAGCCAGCTGGGAAGAAGCAGCCAGGACTGGGCTTTTGGTTTCAATACTCGTGGTTTTCCCTTTTTGTATATATCCGCTAAGGAGACCTGGCCCTGGCGCCGAGGATAAAATGCTCCCACGCTAAAAAACTGCCCAAGGGGAGAGAGACTCCCCCCCACACACACATTGAACAACAACTTTTCGAGGCATGCCCTAATATGCTTCACCCCCTTTTGTCAACTACAACATCAACGCCTACTCCAGATACTTCTGTTCCCTCCCCAATGACACTTCCACCTACCATGAAGGCCGTGGTGTTCCACGCACCCTTTGATGTGAGAACTGAAGAGCGTCCCACGCCCAAGATCGAATCCTCCACCGACGTGGTCCTCAGAGTCAAGTACAGCGGGCTCTGCGGCACCGACTTGCACTCGTACCGCGGCCACATCAAGGGCCCCGTGGGCACCGTCATTGGCCACGAGTTCACCGGCACGGTCGTGGCCACGGGCAGCGCCATCACCCATTTCGCCGTGGGCGACGATGTACTCGCGACGTTCACGGTGCAGTGCGGCGAGTGCTGGTACTGCAAGCACGGGTACTCGGGCCAGTGTGACATGACCAACACCTTCGGCAAGGTCGGGCTTGACGGCGGACAGGCCGAGTACGTGCGCATCCCGTATGCTGAGAACACCTTGATCAAGAAGCCATCAACAAACGCCAATGTGCCCGGTGCCGATGACGCAATCTATGTCCTCATGGCGGACATATTCGTCACTGGTTACTACGGGGTCAAGAAGATCCACGACTACCTCGCACAACAGCCCACCCAGGCGCACAAGAATGAGGCCAAGGATGCCACCATTTTGCAGTTGGGGGCGGGGCCCGTGGGGCTTTGCGCGTTGCGTATCTTACGCCACTTTGGCTTTAACAAGGTGGTGGTACTGGACAATGTTCCCGCGCGACTCGCTGAAGCCAAGAGGTTGGGCGCGTACAAGGTGATCAATTTCGAAACCGAGCCTGATGCGTTGGGCGCGTTCATTGCCGAGAGGAATAGTCTTGGGTTCGACGCCGTGTTGGAAGTGGTGGGGTCAGCCGCGGCGCAAAAGACGGCTTTTGATGCCGTGCGCCGCAACGGGTTTATCTCGTCGTTGGGCATGGGCCACGAGCCGTTCCCGTTCAATGGGCTCGACTGCTATTTGAAGAACATCAACATCTCCTTTGGCCGATGCCACGCGTGGTCATTGTTCCCGGAAGCATTGGCGATCTTTGAAACAATGAAGGCCGACTTGGGGTCATTCATTGACCACAAGGTCAGAATTGATGATGCCAAGGAGGCGTTTGACTTGTTTGACAAGCACAAGGTGAACAAGGTGGTTTTTGACTTTACGTAGCCAGGGGGTAAAGTGTGGAGGTACAAAAAAGACTATGTAGACGAGTATGACGTCGTTCAAGATAACCCCGTTTCCACTCTGTCCGGCCCGCGGGGGGGCTTTTCCATGCGAGGGGCTGACCCCTGGCCCGGTCTCCCCTCTTGTCTGCTGCCATTCCTCTTGCCTTCTTCGGGTATCCGGTGCCCGTGTGTTCGTCCGCGTGGGGTCATGCGTTTCCCAACGGTCGTTTCTGTTAACGCCGAAGTTTCTTTTGTATGCCCTATTGTTCTGTTCGGGGATATGGCGTGCCTCAACCGCACAGAGGGTATCCTTTTTTTGCTGGGCGTACAGTTCAGCATGTGCTGGAAATCTGCTTCCCCCTCTCAGCATAATACTCAGGGAAGAAAAAGGTAGTAAGGAGTAGCGTCTGTCGATCCGAGGCCATAACTTTTTTTGCATCGTGACTCTCATCTTGCAGTTGTCACCCAACGGTTTATACGTGTACATCTACGGTCCCCCACATACGGCGAAGCTTAACCACCCCATCTTGGCCATTCCTTGTTCCATTGTTTCGACAAGTATATACAGAGAAGTATCTCCATCGTTTCCGCCATGCCCAAGAGAAAGGCTCCATTCCACAGCAGCACCGACGCACCCGCCGTGCCCCTTGGCAGTAACCGTAACGGCAACGGCAAAGCCAACAACAGCAACAACACCAATATCAACGCCAATATCAACACCAATATCAACACCAACAGCAATAGCAACACCAACAACAACACCAACACCAACAGCAATAGCAATAGCAATAGCAATAGCAACAGCAACAGCAACAGCAACAACACTCCTACTATGATATCCAATAGCGTGCCCCCGGTTTCGTACGCCAACAACGAGTCGAACTTGCGCGAGACAAACCGGTACTTTGAGTCATCGGCCGAGGGCACGTCTTCCGACTTTCCCCGGCCGCACTTGGGCAAGAACATGCCCCAGCCTAATGGAAGTACGCAGTACCCCGGGTACATCCCATTCACGCCGTTGCAGATATACCCACATCTGCACGTGCCACAAGCAGCAGGAAACACGGCCCGTGGGGCGCCTTCCATACAGCAGCAGGCACAACAGGCCCATCAGATGCGGCAGCAAGCACAACAGGCCCAGCAGATGCAACAGCAGCCACCGGTGCCGGCACAGGCGTTCCCGGAGTACAGCCGGCCACAGGAGCAAGTTCCTCTGCACCTCCAGCAACAGCAGGTACAGTACGCCCATGACTCGGTCGAGGTCACGAGCCCCTCTGGCCCAATTGAGGGTCTGCCCTCGAGCATGGACTCCTTAAAGCCGCGCATGCGCGTGAACAAGGCGTGCGATCGGTGCCGCACGCAAAAGATTAAGTGTTCCGGCACCACGCCGTGCGCCGCGTGCATCAAGCACAAGAAGGAGTGCACGTTCACGACCCAGGCGATGTTTTACGGCACCGCGAATCCCGGAAGCAAGGCCGGTGCCGACTACCCCAAGTCTAAGCGGCAGAAGTTGAGCATGATTGGCACAGAGCCGTTTGGGTTGCCTGTGATGAACAAGAGCAATGACCGCGAGTACGTAGCGCACCTCGAGAACCGGGTTCAGTATCTCGAGAACTTGTTGTCGCGCAACTCGCTCGATATGTTCAGGCAGCCGCAGTCGAACGAGCCCGAAGTTGACATTGATGCCGTGGTGGAGACGTTGTTCAGCAGCAGCTCCAAGTGGCGTTTCTCGCGGCGCCACCAAAATTTGCTCCTCATCCAGTTGTGTAAGTCGATGTATGCCAACTTGTCGGAAGAGCTGCGTAAATTGGTGACCTTACCGCGCACGCAGTACTTTGGCTGGAACATGTCTGGTGTCAAATACATCACGCTGGAGGACTTGCCGCCCTTGCCCAACCCCAATATTATGCGCAACATCAACCCCAAGTTTCTCATTGACTACTTTTTCCGGGAGGTGAACCCGTTGTTTGCTATCTTGCACGAGACTGTGTTTCGCGAGCAGTATGATGCGTACGACAAGTTACTCAAGGAGGAACTTTCGCTGAGTGCCGAGAGCAACTCGCAGACCAATCAGACGCGGTTGTTCAGCGCCATCTTGTATCTCGTGTACGCGTTAGCGATCCGGTTCAGCGAAGTGCAGAAACCCAAGGGCCCCAACATGGACATGCTCAACTTGGAAGAGGTGTTGTTCAAGTACAGCTACAAGGTGGTTTCGATCCTCAGCTTTGAGTGGGAGGCATTTGAGTTGATCCAGGGGTGGTTGCTCATCTCGCTCTACTTGCGAATTACGCACCGGCAGACTTCATGTTCGCACGCACTCGGCGAGGCCATTATCATGGCCAAGAACATGGGGTTGGGGTTCAGCGAGGAAAATCCCAAGATCCTCCATGCGACAGCGTACGAGCGGCTCAAGGCGAAACGCGTATTTTGGTGTGTGTTTACGTTTGACCGCGTGTTTGGCTTGCACACGGGCCGGTACTGTGGGATCAGGGACGAGGATTTTGCGCGTGCGTACCCGGGGTTTGATTTTGCCGCCGAGACCGTGAAGGACGACTGGTTGACCTTACCGGCGTTGGCGATGCTTCATGTGGCGCGCGTGTCGAACTTTGTGCACACGCTGCCTACGGATAACCCGCACTTGATCAAGTACCAGCAGATCAATACGGAGTTGGTGCGGTTGCACGACTGGTTCACGGAACAGGGGTTTCGCAACGATTTGTTGTTTAACAAGGGGGAGGGGAATAATAGCAATGGCAATGACAGTGCCACCAATGGGAGCAGCCAGCTCAAGTTTGTCAGTTCCTTGGTGAAAGCCCAGGTGAAGTTGCACTACTACGACCTTGTGTTATGCGTGCACGGCAAGGTGTTGTTCAACTATGTGGGCCGGCGGATCTCGAGCCACGGCTTGAAAGTGGAGATGGTGTTGGACGCGTGCCACGGCGTGGTTGACGTTTTGGACAAGACCAACAAGGCCGGGCTCTTGTACACGCCGTGGTACTCTGTGCTATTATTGCTCTTTGACATTGGCGTGAACGCCATCACCTTGCTCAACGGCGGGGTGTTTGTGGACCAAGCCCGGGACATTTTGAAGAGCTCGATCCGGTTGATGACCATCTTGCGGAAATCGCCCGTGCGCAATGAGCAGAACAAGTTGGTGTTTCGCGAGCGGTTCAAGATGGTGAGAGAGTGTCTCTGGGCGTTGAAGATGGCCAACCGCATCTTGTCGTTGCGATTGCAGGAGGATATCAGTGCGTTGAACAGCATTGGAATCGACCACGGGTCCGCGGATGTCAACAAGCAGACATTCAACCAGTTGGGCGTGGCGACAGAAACCGCGAAAGCTGGTGGCAGTGGTGCGCGCGCGCGTGCGACCAAGGCCGCAAGCGCTTCCAGCGATCAGCTCCACCAGGTGTTTGAGCAGCAGTTGCATCGCAGGTCGGGTGGCGCCGGTAGCACAGGCGGCGACTTGCGCGAGGAGAATGCGCAAGACGACCTCACGCCCTCCTCGTCGACCTCGCTCGAACAGATGTTGGAGTCCGGGGTGGCGCCGCGGCCCGTGGATGCGTACTCGTCGGAGGATGTGGGTAACTTGTTGGGCAACATCCAGTGGTTTGACAAGTGGATTGACTTTGACTATGACTTCTAGAGAAGAGAAGGTGCCGGATGTGTGGAGCAGCGTGTAGCTTATTCATCCTAATTCAGATTATGTGTACTGGGTGGGAAGTGGCCATGGGCAGTTGTGTGTGGCCTTTTTTCTTCGTTCTGGGTTCCTTTCCCAATACGGAAGTCGTAGCGGGATGTAGCCAGAAAGGCTTGTTATGGGGGGCATTGTGTGGATGGCCTTCTTCTTTGGGGTTTCAGCTGGGGCTGCCCCCGGACTAAAAGACCGGACCATGCACTCCGCAAAACTAGACGGATTGTATGGCGGGGCAACTTGAAGAATAATAGAGGGTAAAGGAGTAAATGGCTGCTTAGCATTCTTCTTTTGCCATGTAGCGTCTAGCTAAGGAAGCTGGGGTAAAACGGGGGAAGGTGGAATCGGCAGGTGGGGGTACAGGGAAGTTTGGGGGATGGATGGGCAGGAATCGCCGCAAGATAACCTACAAAGAAAAGCCTCATTCTAAAAAAAGAGAGGTGATCTTCCCGGCTGGCGCGGCAAAACTGCACACTAAGAAGGAGGTGATGGCGGTGGAGGGAGGAACGATGGGGAAAGCCACAGTGGAGCCAAGAGAAAATGGATTACCTCTCATGTGGCGGTCTAGAACCGCCGGGGGTTGCGTTGGATGGACACAGACCGGGGTAAGACCGAGGCATATCTTTGACCGTGGAGTGGCGGGGAGGGGAGATAGCCCATGCCTATTATCCTTCATTTCGTCTTCGGATGGTAGGATGTGGCCCAGTTGAAAGGGGGAGACATTCTCTCCAGATGCTTGCTGTTTTTTCCAGCCTATCCGTCCCTCCCCCCTTTTCTTCCTGGGGGCCGCCCTGCTCCTGTTGGTCGTGGGCTCTCTCCGTGGGCAGAAAGCATTGTTTCCCCCCCAGAATCTCCGTGCCTCCACACCACACCTCCCTGCTGGTTTCTCCTATTTTTGCAGGCAGCGTGGGCTCACAGTTATGGGGAAACAATCGGGAGAGGCGAGGAGGGGCAGGTGGAGGGGCAAATAAATAAACCACAGCTTTTTAGTGTGGGAGAGCAGGGAAGGGAGAGGAAAGGAAAAATGACGCCAAGTGGGAGCGAAGGAGCTGGTCTCTGTCTGAGCTTCCCGGCACCGTTTCCCAAAGGAGAGGGACATGGCAGGCGGAGGGTGGTTCCTCTCTCCCTCTCCCTGACTCCTCTCCTATCCCCTTGTTTATTTCAGCCTCGCTCTCCTTTTTTCCACTTCCTTGCTCTCCCCAAGAAGAAGAGGAAAATGTCGCTGAGGGCCGGAAAAACTTTTTTTGCTGCTGAAGAGGGAGAAGGCAAAAAAGACGCACAAAATTGGAGTCGGTGCCGTTGACTGATGGCTCCACTCATTCGATTCGCAGAACATTCCCTTCTCCCCTTTCTCCTCCTTCTGCGCCTCGTCTGTTCTTTTCTTCTCCTGGCCTGTTCCCCCATCTCCTCCCCTCCTCCAGTGCGTAAGTATGCACCGACGCTTAAAAAGGAAGGTCATTTATGGCTGGGTGGAAAAGCCGGGTTTCGCCCAGCAAAAGAAAGAGCCGGGAACGAAAAATGCCGCACAACTGGAGTAAAATATGACCCTGGGCAACAGCAGCAGCAGCAAATCCCACTTAACAGATGCGGAGTATAAGGCAGGGGGCGGAAAATGTGGAGGGCGTGATACTCCTTATGGGAGAACAGACATGGACAGGAAGGTTCAAGAGGTGGAGGTGTACCGGCATCGTAAACGCAGTTCTTTTTTGTTCTTTTTTGTTCTTTTTTGCCCTCCACCACCCCCTCCATTCTCTCCCACCATGTTGCATTTCTACTTTGGGAAGACGTGCCAGGAGAGATATTATGTTATGATATGGTACACCACTCGTCCTTCTCTTTTTTGGCAGGACTTTGCAAGCACGTGCATTCTGCACGTCCCTCACGCCACTGCGGAGAGAGTGTGTCTGGGCAGGCCCGACAGACCGCGTGCGAAGCCAAGAACCGCGCCCCCCTCCCAGGCCAGAATGTGCCCTCTTCTTCTTGGTGCTCCAGGGCGGTATGTGTGCCCTTTTGGGGTGACTGGTGCGGGTCGAGCGGGGCAGGGCTATCCGAATAGAGAATAGGGGATGGGCCAAAAAAGGGGAAGAACTAAAATGGTGGGTCGGGAGTGCCCCCATCTCGTCTCGTCTCTCCGCGCGAAGGTGCGCCATTGCCAGGGACGGATGGGGCCCACATACTCTGAGCAGGTGGGTGGTGGCCGGCCCGTTCCATTCTCTCCTTGTTGCTGTTGTTATGTGGTGGCAGCTTCAGGTAAATCTAAGTTACTCAAAGAGAGAACAGTCGGGGGATTCTCTTTGTGCTACATTTGAAGTATAACCGTGCGAAAAGCAAAAAGACAAAATGTCGCGCTGCTCCTTTCTCTCCCCCAAAGAAAAAGAAAAAAGAAATTTTCTTTCTAGCTTCCCCAAAAAAAGAAAAAGAAAAATGTCGCGGCGAAACTATAAAAGTTCTTCACCTTCCTTTTTTGCTCCACGTTCTTTTTTCTCCTTTTCCAGCTTGTTTGTTCTGTTGTATTAGTTTCCACCGCCCTTTAATACTTCTACTGCACCTTCCCCCAGCAACTCCAACCACCAAAGAAGCTCCTTCTTATCTCTTGTAAGCTAATATACTTGCTTCCTGCCGCTAGTACCCTCCTACATAAGACAGGGCACCCCAGAAGAGCAGCAAGAAGAACAACCACAGCCACAGCTACAACCACACTACTTCCGTCGTACAGCTCCCTCCCAATGATGAGCAGTATGCCCCAGCCTCTTCCTCTCAAGGAAAAGAAGAACAAGGAGGACCGGCCGTACAAGTGCACGTTCTGTGACAAGGCCTTTCACAGGCTAGAGCACCAGACGAGACACATTCGCACGCACACGGGCGAAAAGCCCCACGCATGCACTTTCCCCGGGTGCACCAAGCGGTTTAGCCGGTCCGACGAGTTGACGCGCCATTTGAGGATACACAATAACCCCACGACACGCAAGAGACGCAGCAAGATGGGCGATGCGGGTCACACGCACACGCACACGCACCAGATTGAACCTATTCCCATTGTGGGCCAGCAGTTTGTCGCGCCCACGCCCGTGGCGTTTTCGGTGGATAGAAACGGGAACCACGTGTACCACCAGCCGTATCCCGTGTACCTTGTGCCCCAGGGCAGCGGGTATGTGCCGGTACTTCCCCAGCAATCACCACCACTACCACAGCAACTACCACGACCACAGCAATTACCACAGCCTCGGCAACTACCACAGCCTCAACAGCCAATACAACCTGCTGCCCAGCCCGCGCAGTTTTCTGTTCCCCCACCGGTGCAGCGCCCAGCCTCGGCCCAAGAGGTGCACTACCAGCAGCAGGGCTCGGCGGTTTTCTCCCTCCCCTCGTCACCCACAAACCAGCCCTACTCGCAGTCGCAGTCGCAGTCGCAGTCGCAGTCGCAATTCTACCAGCCCCAGTCCATGTCGACACCAAACAGCCGGCCCCCTATTGTGGCCCGCACCACGTCGGCCGAGACGTTGCGCATGCCCCCCGGGGCCGTGAATGGCAACCGTTCACCCTCATTCACCATGCGTCACCACCAGCAGCAGCAGCAACCGCCACTGGTTAACATTTCCAAGTCAGAGTCCACGTCGAGCATTGTTTCCGAGAACCAGCGAATCTTCAGCCAGCCCAGCTCGAGCTTGCACTCGTTGGGCACGTCCCCCGACTCGTCGGGCCACCATATGGGTGGTGTTGCTCCTGTGGCGACGCCCTCGTTGAGCAACTTGCATGAATATTTCCAGCAAAAGGCGATGAGCAGCAGTCGTGTATTTAACGCCAGTTCCTCTTCGTTAAGCTCGCTTAGTGGGAAGGTGAGACTGGCGTCGTCATTCACCAACCTTGCCAGTTTGCCCCGCATGACTCCGTTGAAGCACGCGGCGTCGGCATCGTACCTGCTCCCGAAACAGCCCTCGTCTACGCAGCTCAACCTTGAATTTTACAGTGGGAGCCAGAGTCAGAACAGCCAGAATGGACAGGAACAAACCCAGGACCAGCCTCAACCCGCGTTGAAGAAGTCGCGCCCCAACTCGCCTAGTTTATCAGCCACGCTGCTTGCCCCCAGCGGTGTCTCTCGCCGTGGACACTTTTTGATTTCGCCCAATGACACGCCCTTGCAGACTCCCTCGCAGTCGCCCCACTTGGCGCCCGCGTCAACGCCGGCGCTGCTCGTGGAATCGGCCACCCAAAAATTGGAGGGCATTGGCATTGGCATCGCAACCACAGGCACGCAGTTGCCACCTATTCGGTCGGTGTTGAGCTTCACATCGTTGAAGGACTACCCGCCCCCCACACAGGCAGTGCCACCCACGGTGGATAACACGCAGGCCAGCGGTAGAGTTGGCGATAGCAAGGGCAGCATGAGTTTGAGCAATTTGTTGTCGTGAGTGTTCAGTTCCGGGAGAGACAGGTAGTTTTTTCGGTTTTTTAATTAACTTGTATGATTTATAGACACAGGGGGGAGACGGTTAATAGAAGAGATGATGCGTAAGTACAAGTGCTGATATCTGTTGTTGTAGGTGCTGTTTGCGGGAGTGGTGAGATATTCCGGGGTAGGGGGCGATGTGGCCTTACGCTGGTTGCCTTTCCTAGTACGGCACTCCTTCCGTGAAAGAAAAAAGCACAAAGCGGGAAATCCGCAATTTTGCTCCGATTTTCTCTCACTCTCCTTTTTTCTGGTGGAGCGCAGGAAGGTGGAAAAACTATAATGATGCAAAAGCGCGGCATTGTTTTATTGTGGGGGTGGGGGAGATTGCGGGAGGACACCGTGTGGCCCCATGAAGGCTTTGTGGAGCACCTCCCTGTGGTGCAGGACGCACTCCGACTTTCTGTCTTTCTGCCTTTCTGCCTTTCTGCCTGCACCCACGGGCGATGAAATTCTTTTTTAGATCTCCACAAAAACGGGCGGATAAAAAGAGGAGTAGAGGGGAAGGTGCTGTGGTGAATGGAGGGAAAGTGAGCAAAAGGTGCTTTGCAGGCGGGGGCGGTGGCTGTCGAGAAAATGAAACCGTTGTCTTTCCGTGACTATAATGAGGGGTTTTTCCAGACAATCAGAGGGGGAAATGGCTCTTGGTTGTGGGAGGGGAAAGTTGTCCTCCCAATGAGCTGGTGCCCACCATACACGGGAGTCGACTTCCACGTCACCGAACGCAGTGGCGGGCTCTGCCAAGGCAGGTCGAAGGAGAAGAGTGTTCCCCACACCTATGTCATTTGTGCTTGTCTGTGTGCATCTCCCATTCTGACCTTCCTTGGAGCAGTAGGGGACATGCCCCCCACGAATAAACACTGCCCGCCCGCCCTACTGTCATGCGTGCTTACACCAGAGTCCTGCAGATACACACTGGACAATGCCCACACACATGCACATTATTCCGAAAGGACCTTCTCTGGGAGAGGCCCAGGGAGGTTAGCAGAATCCATCCATACACGCAAACACGCAGCGTCCAAATAGAGACCGTTTTGGAAGGCGGTGGAACAAACGAGCCGGGGGAGTAAAGTCGTAGTAAAAGCCAGTAGTATTGAAAAAAAAGTGGGAGAAAAAAATTTCACCGTGCAGAGCGCTAATTAAACCCGCTTCCACTTGCTAACGAGGTTTTCTCTCTCTCTGGCTGCCTCTCTCTGGCTGCCTCTCTCCGGCTGCCTCTCCTCCCCTGACACACACTGAAATTAATTATTAGGAGGATCGACTTACCCTCCGCATCTCCCCTCCACTCCGCTCTCCGCCTTCACCCCGTTCATTTTTCAAATCTGCAGTATAAATAGACCACCAACCCCCCCTTCTCCTCTACTCTTCTGCTCTCCTTTCTTCTTCTCATTATCCATCAAACACGCAAGTTTCACTATCATAATGGCTACTATCAAATTATCCTCGGGTCACTTGATGCCCCTCGTTGGTTTCGGCTGCTGGAAGGTCGACAATGCCACCGCCGCTGACCAGATCTACAACGCCATCAAGGCCGGCTACAGATTGTTTGACGGCGCTGAAGACTACGGCAACGAAAAGGAGGTCGGTGACGGTTTGAAGAGAGCTCTCGACGAGGGCATTGTCAAGAGAGAGGAGTTGTTCATCACCTCCAAGTTGTGGAACAACTACCACGACCCCAAGAACGTCGAAACCGCCTTGAACAGAACCTTGGCTGACTTGCAGTTGGACTATGTTGACTTGTTCTTGATCCACTTCCCCATTGCCTTCAAGTTTGTTCCCTTGGAGGAGAAGTACCCACCTGGTTTCTACTGTGGTGACGGCAACAACTTCCACTATGAGAACGTGCCCTTGTTGGACACCTGGAAGGCCCTTGAGAAGTTGGTCCAGGCCGGCAAGATCAAGTCCATCGGTATCTCCAACTTTACCGGTGCGTTGATCTACGACTTGGTCAGAGGCGCCACCATTAAGCCCGCCGTGTTGCAGATTGAGCACCACCCATACTTGCAGCAGCCAAAGTTGATTGAATACGTGCAGAAGAACAACATTGCCATCACTGCCTACTCGTCCTTTGGTCCTCAGTCCTTCTTGGAGTTGCAGCAGAACAGAGCCTTGAACACCCCAACTTTGTTTGAGCACGACACCATCAAGGCCATTGCCACTAGATTGAACAAGACCCCCGCTCAGGTCTTGTTGAGATGGGCCACCCAGAGAGGCATTGCCGTCATTCCAAAGTCCAACAACCCCGGCAGATTGGCCCAGAACTTGGCCGTCACCGACTTTGACTTGGCCAAGGCTGACTTTGAGGCCATCTCCAAGTTGGACATCAACTTGAGATTCAACGACCCATGGGACTGGGACAACATCCCAATCTTTGTCTAAATGGGAAGAGGTAACTTTTCTAAAGGCGGGAACGTATAGCACTTATAGATAAAGAAAGAAACAATACTTTTGAAAGGACCAGGAAGTAGGGGGGAGGGGGCAGGTATAGGCTATGTAGAGCTGCGGGTCTCCTAAATACTGTCGAGCACGGCCCGGCGGCCCAAGACCAACAACTTCAACCGGCTGACGAAATCGTCGCGCTCCAAGTATGCCCCGCACAACCGTCTGCGCCCGTCAAACTCGCTGCGCGAGTGGAACACGCGCCAGTTGTCGAAGATCAAGCACTGCCCGGGGCGCATCTGGTACCAGAGCTCGTTCTCGGGGTCGCTGATAATCTCCACCCAGTGGCGCACGGCCTTGTAGAACCTGGGCACATCAGCGGGGTCATCCCACACGTCCATTGTCGATCGGTCGCTCTGGTTCCACCGCACCTGCACCAACTCGCGCGTGAGAGGGTCCAATTTGAAAATGGGTTGCGGGATGTCGGGCTGGATGCACACTTTCTCCTCGCCTGCCGAGTGCGCGGGGATACGCACGCGCGTAAAGAGATTGTAGCTCTCGGGGTGGCGCTGTTTCAAGATCTCGGCACACTTGAACGCATCCACGAGGGAAGTGGTCCCGCCCGTGCCGTCATGGTACAACAAATGGAAGAGCTGTAAGCCGGGGGTGTTGGACCAGTACGTGCCGTCGGTGTGCGACGAGATGTCAAAGTTGGTGTATGCCGTGTCGGCCTTGGCCAAGTCCGAGGTGAAGTCCCAGAACCCGCCATAGTGCGTGGGGCGGATATAGTTGAGCTTCGTGCAAAGGCGTTCCGTGTCCTCCGGGGTCACGGGGACATCGTCAACAAGACAGAACCCGTGCCGCCAGATCTTCAACGACCAGTCCTTGATGGCGTCCTCGTGGTCCGTGCCATCGGAGGACTGCATCACCTTTTGGTAGTCGACGCGCGGCATGGCGTCCTTGATATCCTTCACCTGCCACAACTCGCGCGCCAAGAGCGTCGTGGCGCCAGCGAGCTTCTCGGTGACAGGAACGAGCCGGGGCTGGTACGAGTGGGTCCGCAACCACGCCGACTCGTATTTCGACACGTGGCTCGTGTCCCACACCACAGTAATCTGGCTGCCGCTTGTGTTTACACACACCTCCTTGGCCTGGATGGTCTCTGGGATGGTGGCGGTGTTCAACAACCGCTGCTTGGTGGCGGGGTAGTAGCACGACTCGCAATGGCAGTTGTCGCGCAACCAGATGCTGTGGTAGGTGGATGTCTGGCCGTCGGACCACGTGAGCTCGACGGAGGCGGCATCGGCGGTGGGCTTGGCAGTGGTAACAGACATTGGTAGAAGGTGGTGTGGTGGTTATGAGAAAGTGATTCTACTAGTGTCTTTGTGTGGTGTGGAGTGGAGGAGGACAGCAGTAACCACCACCCAAACCCACTTTTGGCGGTCGTGTCCCACCGGCCAAAAAGAATGGAAAAGTAGAGCACGGCGAGATAGTGAGGAAGAAGCAAATTGCTTTTTGTGGTTTGTTCTTCTTTGCCGGCTGCTCCTGAGAACGAGTCTCTCTTTCTCTCCCCCTTTGCTCTTCGTTCAGAGAGATTAATTTCCGGGCTCCCGTATCAGCCCATCACAAGCATCACCAAAAACATAACCACTCAATAACAACTGGAGACACGGAGTAACCCCACAGTAACTCGCAACCACTCACCTCTTCCATCTCTCCAACCACCGCTGCATGTCGTGCTAGCTTCATCAAACAGCTCCACCCCCTTTTGAAGAACACACCACATGAGCACAGAAACAGCACCGGCGCTATCGCTGTCGTACCTGAATCCCGACTGGGTCACCATGGACGTGGGTAAGCTCTCACTATACGAGGAACCCTCGTCGTTGAACGACCATGTGCGTGGGCTCAAGGTGAAGGTGTTGTACGACGCCATTGCCAAGGAGGAGAATGCCGATGATAGTTTGGACCTCTTGTCGGATTTGGCGAGGAGCACAGACGGGTTGATTGATAATGACTTGAGGAGGAAGGTGTGGCCTGTCCTCCTTGGGATTGAATATAAAGGGGCAGCACCAGAGGGGGGGCATGCAACCGAAGATGCAGAAGCAACAGCAACGGACAAGGAAAAGGAAGTGTTCCTTTTGCCCCCTGGTGGAGGCCAGGACCCGTCCCGGCCCTCTACGTCCTTCTCTGTTACCAAATCGGGCAACGCCACGTCCCTCCTCTCCACCCCCGAAATCACCCACGCGGCACGGTTCGTATTGGACGGCCTCAACTGCGTGGACTTGCCGCCGCACAAGGACGAGGACCAGGTTAAGTTGGATATCCAGCGCAGCTCCACCATCCTCAACCACATCCAGTCGGTGGGCCACCACACGAGGGGGTCCTCGTACACCACCATCTGCCGGCCCTCGGATGTGGCCAGTCTCAAGAAGAAGTTGTCCAACTTGATCATCAAGTTGTTGCGCAAGTACCCCAGCTTGAACTACTACCAGGGGTTCCACGACGTGGCCAGTATAGTGTTGCTCGTGTGCTGCGACACCAGGGGAATATACGGTGATGGCGATGATGACGAGAGCAGTGGCAGCGTGGATGCTTCGGGCGACGAATTCCCCATCGATGAGGAGTTGGCGTTCCGGCTCTTGGAGCGGTTGGCGCTCTTCCACTTGCGCGACTACATGGTTGCCGACATTGACCTTTCGGTGAACCACTTGCGCTTGATCCCCGCCATTCTTGAGAATGTCGATACCCAGTTGTTTGAGTTGGTGAAGCAGACGTCGAACTCGTACTTTCAGTCAGGCGGCACCGACTACGACTACAAGTTCTTGCAGGCGTTGTCGTCGATCTTGACGATGTACTCGCATGACTTGGCCAGTATCGCGCATATCTTGACCTTGTGGGACTTTGGCTTGAGCTACGACTCGGTGGCAGTGAACCTGTACATCTACGTGGCGGTATTGCTCGTCTTCAAGAAAAAGATCTGGATCAAGCTACAGCTTGGAAATGGCAGTGATGGAGAGGTGGAAGGTGATGATGTGGACGTTGACTATTCCTATGTCGACCTGGACATCGTGCACACGGTGATGTCGCCCAGCTTCCTCTTTGACGGGTTGAGCGACACTGACCTTGTAAAGATCCTTTCCACCGCCAAGGCGCTCTTGCGCGACTACCCCTTAAATGCCCTCCCCACCAGCAGCACCACCTGGGACGTGTGGTTTGGACAGCACAACTCACACTCGGTGCTACTAACCACGTCGTGTCTTTTTACCGATAAGCGTGGCAAGCTTGTGCAGTACGGGAACCAGCTTTCCCCCGACGCGCTCGCGGAAATGGTTCAGAAGCAGGACGACGAGATTGCTGTCCAGGTCGGGGAAGAGGTGGCGGCACTTCAGCGGAAGTATGACGAGGACGAGAGCTTGGCGCTGTCGCGGTATTCGGAAACGCTGCAGCTGTCGTTGGCGTCCTCCTTAACCCTCGCCAGGAGCGCATCCACGCACTCGGGGCTGTCGATACACCAGGCGGCGTCGGCGCTCTTTAAGCGAATGATCTTTAAGGAGAAGGAGAGGGGGA
Source organism: Zhuliangozyma boniae (assembly GCA_002094185.1). NCBI lineage: Eukaryota > Fungi > Ascomycota > Pichiomycetes > Serinales > Debaryomycetaceae > Zhuliangozyma > Zhuliangozyma boniae. Next base: position 64,608 of record MXQC01000019.1, read on the forward strand.
ATAAGGACGAGGACAAGGACAAGGACGAAAAGGCCATTGTGGGCAGGAACAAACACTGGCGGCTCTTTTCTGGCAGCAGCATATACAAGGTCAGCATCACTGTGGGGTTTATTGGGTTTATGCTCCATTTCTTGCTTGTCAAGAACAATTGGGGGTACAGCCACGTGCTTGGCCTCGTGAGCGAGCCGTTCAAGGGACTTTTCCGCCTGCAGACAACAAGGGACGAATGGCACGAGATGGGGACAATTGGATTGGGCACCTTGAAAAGCACCGTCTATGGGACGTGACAGGAACACAACAAAGATGGTTCTTTTTATATTTATACTTCATTCAGCCATGCTATATATTTATTGGCATGTCATTTATTTCCGTTAATTTCTGTAATCAGATGATGCACAGGTGCATTTAGTCTGCTTCATGCAAAGTCGATCTCGTAGACCAACACGGTATCGGTGTACGCGCCGTGGCCCCAGCCGCGGTTGCCACTAGCGCTCACCATGAACCGCCCCGTCTCATCCACGTGCAAGTGCGAGAGCGTGCCCCCATGGTGGCCCGACACAATCAAAAACGGCGTTGCCTGTTTCTTCTGGTTCACGGCAGCGTTGCCGAGATCGTCATAGAGTCTCAAGTCATACAACCGGATATTGTCGTTGGACCCAATGAGGAGGAAGTCGTTATTGGGCATGGTGGAAATGGCACTCACGGGCCCGCTGATCTTGGGGAACTGGAGCAATTTTGAGACGTTGGGCACCATGGTGTCGCGGTGGTGACCCTGTGAGGAGCGTTTGTGCGGCATGCGCAACGAGATCTCTTCAACGGTGCTGTTGCGCCGCCCGGCGTAGATGTAGTCCCCGTCATTGGACCACGTCAGCGACATGCACCAGGGCGGGATGCCCTCAGACACGCCAATGCGGATCACGGGGTTCTCTTGCCGCACGTCCCAGATGTTGATGGTGCCGTCTATGCTCGACGACATGAAAATGTTGGCATTCTTGTATGGCTTGGACGACGCGGGGTTCTTGGACTTTGTGGTGTCTGTATTTTCCTTCTCCTTCCTCTGCTTTTGCTGCTTTTCCTTGTCCATATCCTCATCGGCATCGGACCCAAAGAGAGAATCCACGTCGTCGTCGCTGTCACCACCGGCACCACTCGCACTACCGGCACCGCTTTCCCCCCCTTCACCAGGTACGCTAAACGACACGTCGGTCAATCCATCGGGCCGGAACTGGATGTTTGAGATCTGGCCCGAGCTGCCGGCAAACTCGTTGATCGTCTTGCCCGTATTCAAGTCCCATTCCCGGATGGTCTTGTCCCACGACCCAGAGAGGAACTTATCCTGCTCCTGGTTGAGCCGCAACACCGACACCGCGTCTGTGTGGCCGTTGCGCCTCTTGCCTTTGCTCTTGCCGTTGGCCCCTCCCATACCGCGTGTGCCGTGGTGGAAGTAGTGGTGGATCGTGCCCTCGTTGTACTTCATCGTATAGAGCGATATTCCTCCCGATAGGAGGCCCGAGATGCACCAGTACCCGTTCTTCTCTACATCCAACGCGTACACGGGGTTCACCTTGGGCTCGTAGCTCACCAGCCCCGTGGAGAAATCGCTCTCCTTCAACTTGGGGTTCTGCAGCATGAGCTGTTTCTTGGTCAATGGCTGCTCGTTCTCCCAGTATGAGCAGATCACCCCGGCGTTCGTTACGGAGTCCGACAAGTTGTGCTTCTGGGCCATGGTCAAGGGAGACTTGCCCTGGATAGAGGCGATGAAGTCGTATTTCCGAATGAACCCGTCTTCGCCACCGGTTAAGATCCACTTGGGGCCCTCGGTGAATGCCAACGAGTGGCATTGGGCCGTGTAGGGGATGGCTACCTGCGGGATTATGTCAAAGTCGGTGGCCACCTTGGCGCGCGCAATCACCTGCTTGCGGAAGGTTAGCTGGACTGGAATTGCCTCTTTTTCAACGGCGGTGGTAGTGTCAACTGCAGACTCTGCTTCTGTAGGCTCGACTGGTCCAGCTTGCTCCACTTCTGTTGGCTCGGCTGGCTCGGCTGGCTCGGCTGGCTTGGCTGGCTCTGTTGGCTTGGCTGGCTCTGTTGGCTTGGCTGGCTCTGTTGGCTCTGCCGGCTCTGCTGGCTCTGCTTCTATTGGTTCTGCTTCTATTGGTTCTGTGTCTGGCTCTTCTGTTTGCCCGTTTTCCTGTTTCTCTGTCTCTCCACTAGCTGCCTCCTTCTTTGGTGGAGTCTCTTCTGTTTGTTCGTCAACCTGCATGGTGCCATCCTCCGCCTTTGCCGCGGGTTCGGCGGCATCCTCTGGTTTGGGCTCGGGGGCTGGCTCGGAGGCAGCAACATCGTTGGCTTCTTCCATAGGCTCATCTTCAAGAAGGACATTCTTCTCCTTATTGTCGCTGATAAGTGACGACGGCAACTCGTCGTGCTGCTCATCGTCGCTGGGCGCGAGAGATTCTTTGCTTGGCGCCTCAAGCACGGTGGTTGATATTTCTCTGCTGAGTTCCCGGTCAGTACTGGCTTCCTTGTCTTCTTGCTCCGCTGTCTTCCCTTCTCCATCTGCTTCCTCTTCATCCTCTTCCTCCTCTTCCTCCTCTTCCTCCTCTTCCTCCTCTTCCTCCTCTTCGCCATCATCTCCTTCTTCATCCTCTTCATCGTCACCGTCGTCATCTTCTTCGTCATCTTCTTCATCCTCTTCCTCCTCTCCATCTTCCCCATCCTCTTCATCGCCCTCCCCGCCTTCATCTCCCTCCCCATCTTCATCACCTTCGCCTTCCTCTCCCTCGTCCTCGTTGTCTTCCTGATCCACGTCCATCGAGTAGTCCTCCTGCGGTTGCAGTTCCATCACCTCCTCTTCTTCTTCTTCCTCCTCTTCCTCCATGTCCTCGTCATCTTGAACATTGAAGATGTCGTCTTGCTCTATCGATGCCATTTTATCCTGTAGTGGTTTCTCCTTTGGCTCCGGTTGTTTTGTGTAGTCGGCCACTATTTGGCTCCCGTTTTTTTCTTTTACCTCGATTTCACGACACACCAGAAAGAGGCTTCACAAGTTGGCGTGCTGTAAAGGAGGGACACAACCAGGGCAGTCGTGCTACGTCAATCTACTCACTCTCAGAAGGATCATACGCTACACACATCGGGTGAGGAAACAATTGCCCACTGTCATTGTGTGCTTCCCCCCCCCCCTCAACGACCTCTCATCACACATCTAGACAACATGACTACACACAATACAAGCTCAATCGAATTGTTATAGTTATTGAATCAACGATGCATCGTTATAAACCTGTGGATATATACCAGGATAGAACGCTTACTCGTAAATCCAGCCGAACTGGGCTGGCTTGTATTCAACCAACTCCTCGGGCTTGAACCACAAGTCAATCTCCTTCTTGGCAGACTCAACAGAGTCGGAACCGTGGCAAACGTTTCTGCCCATATCGATGGCAAAGTCGCCTCTGATGGTACCTGGAGCAGACTGCAACGGGTTGGTGGCACCCAAGATGGCTCTGCCCTGCTTGACAACGTCCTTACCCTCCCAGACGGTGGCCAAGACGGGGCCCGACAACATGTAGGACAACAAGGATGGGAAGAATGGCTTGGACTGCAAGTCGTCGTAGTGCTGTCTCAACAAGGCCTCGGTGGGCTGGTACAACTTAATGCCGACCAACTTGTAGCCTCTCTGCTCGAATCTGCCCAAGATGGAGGAGATCAAGCCTCTCTGGACACCGTCTGGCTTAATGGCAATGAAGGTTCTTTCGTTAGACATGATTGGATAGGAATTGAATGGGACAGGGGGGTTGCAGTACAAGAAAGAGGAAAAGGGAGAGAAGGAGGGATGGCAAGTTGGCGTGGAAAATTTTTTCAGGGTAGAGGAGATTGGCCAACGCCAGCGCCGGAGGAGAACGTGAGAGAGAACGTGAGAGAAGAAATGTAGAAATCGAGTGGTGGGTCGTGCGGGGGCGATTTTTGTCTGAAATGAAACACATGGGCAAGCGTGTGGGGTGCGCATGCTGCCAAAAAGGAGAGGAACTCGGTGCAAAAGATGGTAACAGGGAGGGCGTGGCCGGTCCGCATTTTGTTTTTAGTAATTGGCGGCTATATCTGGCTATGTCAGCCTCCTTTACTCTTTTTCCGTTTTCTTCCAATTTCTTGGGATTTTAGGTGCAAATCTTGAGGAAAGCGAAATTCTAGGAGAATGTGAATATCGGCGGGAAGAGGAACATAGTACTGACAAGAGATCGCCACGTATCCCCATTGCGCAAATGCCGCGGTCCCTTAAAGACAACGTGTACCTGGCACCACTCTGCCCGAGAAGTACTGGGTGCTATGGCCACGCAAAGTGGGTTGTTATCTTAGGGGCGGCTGCAGCGCGGGTGGCGCGGGCAGCGCCAGAGCGGCAGTGGGGGGCGCGCCTCGTGCGGCAAGGCGCAACAACGCCAGCATGGACTGACGCAGCCACAGCAAAAAGGCAACAACCACGTTTTCCTTCGCCACACGTGTCGATAAAAGCAGAACATACTCTCTGCGGTTTGCAAGGAGGGGCGACAGTCTCTCCAGCCGAACAAGCAAATACGGCCCCATCCTTATTAATCCGCCCCGGGTGTTCCTGATTACTAAGTGCTCCTCCAAAAAGGTGCTTGTGCCGCTGCCCTTCTCATCTCTCCCCTTTTCCAGATTCAATCGCGAGCGCGTTTTGCAGGTTTGGCCGAATCGTTGCATAGTGTTGTCTCCCCTCAACGCAACCTGCAAAAAAGGCGTTCTTCTTTTGTTTACAAAAAACAAAAAACACCAAAACAACAAAACAGAGAAAAAAACAAATGGAGCGAAAGAAAGCCAGTTGTGCTCACGACACGCTCAGGAGGGACTTTTCGTTGTGCAGCACCCAAAAGATTTTTAACGAACCCACCACCCTTCACCCACTGCTAGAAAACCACGGCACCAGACACCACCACCACGTCGAGCACTAGCACGGGCTCCTTTTCACCTGCATCAGCATTGATCTGCATCTACTGTTACCGACCACCGCTAACCACCAAAAAAGTCTCTGCCACAGCCATATCCTAAGCGCCCACGAGCTAGACGCTACACACCGCTTATTGCCGCGACCTTACCAACTACCATTCACTCATTCCAGCCCGCCTCCGCTTCATGACGACTGCCGTACATCCCACCCCGCTGCAGCAGTTTGTCGGCCACCACTACACATCCGCGGGCAATGTCGACAAGGTGGTGCAGTCGGTGACCAACGCCACCAAGCGGCTATCGCAGATCTCCACCAACACCAACAACTCCAACAAGGCCAAGTCCCAGAACAAGATTGGGCCATGGAAGCTCGGGCGTACCCTTGGGCGTGGGTCCACGGGCCGCGTGAGGCTTGCCAAGAACGTGCACACGGGCCAGCTTGCTGCTGTCAAGATCGTGCCCAAGTCCAACTTCAAGAAGATGGAGAACCCCAAGTACAAGCGCGCCGGCGACAATCGGTTGCCGTACGGCATCGAGCGCGAGATCATCATCATGAAGTTGATCTCGCACCCCAACATCATGGGCTTGTACGACGTGTGGGAGAACAAGAATGACTTGTACTTGATCTTGGAGTACATCGAGGGTGGCGAGTTATTCGACTACCTTATCAAAAAGGGCAAGCTCCAAGAGTCGGAAGCCATCAACTACTTTAAGCAGATCATCAACGGCATCAACTATTTGCACCAGTTCAACATCTGCCACCGTGACTTGAAGCCAGAGAACTTGTTGTTGGATTTCAACAAGAGGATCAAGATCGCCGACTTTGGCATGGCGGCGTTGGAGGTCAAGGAGAAGTTGTTAGAGACGTCGTGCGGATCGCCCCACTACGCGTCGCCCGAGATTGTTGCCGGGAAAAACTACCACGGCGCGCCGCTGGATATCTGGTCCTGTGGCATCATCTTGTTTGCGTTGTTGACGGGCCACTTGCCGTTTGACGACGAGAACATCCGCAAGTTGTTGTTGAAGGTGCAGAGTGGCAAGTTTGTGATGCCGCACGACTTGAGCTGGGAGGCCAAGGACTTGATCGTGCACATGTTGAAGGTGGACCCCAGGGACCGCATCGCCATCGACCAAATCTTGGTGCACCCGTTGATGACCAAGTACCCAGAGCCGGCGGTGTCGTACGACAACACCACCACCTTGGACTTTAAGAACATCGAGATCAAGCCCATCGAGATGCCCGCCAAAGTCGACAAGGAGATCCTCAAAAACTTGTCGGTGTTGTTCCACAACTGCGACGAGGACACCATCGTGTCACGGTTGGTGTCGCCGCACAAGTGCCCGGAAAAGATGTTCTACTACTTGTTGATGAAGTACCGCAACGAGCACGTGTCCAACTCGAGCTCCCTCGACAGTGTGGGGTCATTCTTGCCGCGCTCTACCTCGGTGGTGAAAACGACCGTGATCGACCCCGATGGCGAGACCCACCAAACCATCACCACCACCAGCATCAACACCAAAAAGGTGATGAAGTCGCCCTCGGGACTCTCGACGCGGTCGATGCTGCGGTCGGTGTCGTCCAGGGCCGTGCTCAGCAACATCACCAGCCGACAGAATGCCGGATTGCAGTTCAAGGCTTCTACCTCGTTCAGCAAGAAGAAAGTGATTGTGTCGAGAAGCCGCAACGCGTCGTTGCGGTCGTTGCGGTCGAACTCATCGGACTCGTCACACCCAGCAGGTGACACCAACACCAACAGTCACAACAGCCACAACACCAACAGCAGTGGCGCACCCATGCCAGTGCTGCAGGCGCCCGACCAAGCGCCCCCACAGCTAAAATCACAGGCGCAGAAGGACAGGACGAGAAAGGTGTTGACGAGCGCCGGCGGCAACCGGTCGTTATTAAACTTTGAGTTGATCTGCGAGGAGGTGTTTGGCGACGAAGACGAGGACAAGGAGAACAAGGAGAACAAGGAGAACAAGGAGAACAAGGAGAACAAGGAGAACAAGGAGAACAATGTCTCTCCCAAGCACAGCCAGTACCAAGTAAAATCCAAGAGAGACGCGGTCGCTGGCGGGGCGTTGGCGAGACGCGAGCGGGAGTTGGCGGAACAGGTGCGGTTGCGCAACGAGGCCCGCGAGCGCCGGATCCAGAAGGAAGAGGAGGCCAAGCGAGCCCTTGAGCTCGAAAGGCAGCGTCTTGCTGAGGAGAAGAAGCGGCTCGAGCAGATGGAAAGGGAACTCAAGCAAGAAGAACAAGAGCTTGCGGAGGAGGAAAGGGAGCTTGAAATGAAACAGCTGCTCCAGGAACGACAGAAACAGGCGATGGAGAAGCTCAAGAAGCGCCAGAGCACCAACGACTTTGGGGGTTTGGTGTCGAATCGCCGCTCGGTCACCGAGCCGTACCCACCACAGGGCCTTCTGCGGTTGGACCCGCGCGCCAGCTCGTTGATGCGGGCCCGAACGTTGGGCGTGCCCCGCCATGGTGCCACCACCACCAGCATCAGCAACAGCAACAGCAACAGAAACGGCAACAGCAACACCACCATCAACGAAAACACCTCGCGGGTGTTGCACAAGTTGGGCATCGACGTGGCCCCCGCGCCGAAACAGTTCTCGCGCGGAATCAAGACGTCGAGCCTGAGAAACTTAGCAGCGGTGTTGGCGCCTTCCTCGCGCAATACTTCGGCCCAGGTCAAGACGTCGAGCCTGAGAAACTTGGCCGGCTACTTGCAGGTGGAAGGTGTTGGTGCTGAAGCTGATGCGGCGTCTATTGCCCGGTTCAGCAAGGAAGAGAAGCGCAAGTCGACGGCATCGACCTTTGCCAGAAAAAACAGCACCCAAAGCTCATACTACAAGTCGATGCTTGGTGGGGAGAGTGCGGCGGGAAGAAAGTCTGACGTAGCCGAGCCAGAGCCAGAGCCAGAGCCTGAACCAAAAGCAGAGACAACTGATGCCAATGTCAGCAGCGCATCGTTGATCCCCAACCCCCGCTTCTCGCGCTTCTCCCTTGGCGGGCTATTACCATCCACCATCACCGGCGAGGACGGCGACTCCACGATTTTGAACATCGCGTCGAACAGCTCAGGCACTGTGGTGAGAAGGCTGGAAAAATCGCTGTACTTGGGCTTGGGCATCAAGATGCGGGACAACACGATCAAGGAAGACGAGAGCGAGGGTATAACTGCTGGTGGTGCTGCCGCAGCTACCACTGGTGTGCCTGGTGCCCCCGCGGATACCTCCTCCGAATACGAGGAAGATGCCTGCCGGCATGACAAGTTTGCTTCCCACGAGAGCAAGAACTACGACGATGACAACAACTACCCCTCCGACAGCACAGGCGAGACCGAGTACTCGTTGGTGTCACTGGAGCACTTGGCCGCTTCCAACACCGCGCACATGCTTGCAGTCGACTTGTCCAACTTTGACTTGATCAGCTCGCGCACGGCCGACATTGGCAAGATTAGCAAGGAGCGGCCTAGCATTGTCAACTCGCGGGAGACCTTGATTCAGCGCCAGGATAGCGAAGAAACGATGATCAAGCCGGAGGCGGAGGAGGAGCGGGAGGAGAACAGGGAGGAAAATGGCGAAGCTTGTGAATCTGATGATGAACAGGGCGGCCCCCACGATGACGGTCTCCTTGACGACCATAGGAGCTCTTTTGCTGCTGCTGTCAACGACAACTACTCAATCGCCGACGCCAGCGACGAAGTGGGTGCGGGCTACGCCGATATTGACGAGCCCAACGATTTGCACAAGTCGCGCCACTCGACGGGCATTTTCAGCACCGCGCCCTTGCCCCGGTCTCCACACGTCACGTTGAAGCATGCCAAGGAGGAAGAGGTAGTGGCAAAGCCGGAAATCATGGATAATGCCAGTGGCCATGGCCGTGGCCAGGGCCGTGGCCAGGGTCAGAGCCAGAGCCAGGACTACGCCAAGCACAAGGGGGGTGTATTCTCGAGTCCCATCCAGGACCCGATGGCAGCGTCCCAGCCGCACATTGCCCTCTTTAAACGGCTCTCGTTAAACCCCAAGCGGGCCGCGCCCAAGCCGCCCGCGGCCTTCCCCTCGCCTTCACCAGCCGAGCCCCAAGGCCACAACCGGTTCTCGCGCATTTCTGTTGGGTCTAAGAACCTCTTGCAACCGGAGGAAAAGGGCACCAAGAGCAACTGGTTCAAGAAGTTCTTCCAGTCATTATCAAGCCCTAGCCACAAGCAGGAGAGCAGGTTTGGCAGCGCCGCCGCGCAGGCCACACGTGCCAAATCGGCCACTGCGGCCACGCTGGCCAGGCCGGGCAACAAGGACGTCAAGATCGTGGACTCATCGTTGACGTCGGCGGAGTTGATCCGGGTGATCAAAAACCAGCTAGAGTTGAAGAAGATCGAGGGCTCGATTGCCAACGTCAGTATCGATGAGGAGTTTGGGTTGATTTCCGGAGCCATCCCCAGCAAGTTTGCTGGCCGCAAGTTGAGGTTCAAGATCGAGGTCATTGACTTGATCAACTCGTCGTCCATGCACGTTATCCGTGTCAGGGGCAACGATAAGGATTTCCAGAAGTTGTCCACCACCGTGTCCTACGTCGTGAGACAGGAGGAGCTCGCCAAGACCGCGAGAAGATAACACACGGGAGCCGACTTTGCTACTTTTGTATTCTGTTTATTGTTTTTTTAATACTACTAGCATTTGCACACCACAACACAACACATACAGACAACACAACCACCTATGTGGTCCTAATTCCTCAATGCTCTCAAGCGCTCGGCCAACTTGTCCTCCTTCTCCTCCGAGATGGAATTGCTCACGGGGCTCTTGATCTCGACGTTGGTGGCGTTCAACCCCTGCTTCATCTCGATGCCGGCCTCGTCCGCCACCTGGTTCAATAGCTCATCCACCTGGTCCTGGGGCGTGGTCAACGCGCTCACGTTGTTGGTGGTGGTCTCGTAGTAGTTTGTCGATGCGTCCAAGTCTTCGAACTGGTTCTCGAACTTGTCCATGACCAAGCTGATGTGCTCGAGGTTCATTGTCTGCAACGCGCGGTCCATGCCGCGAATCACCTGTGTCATATTGCCCGTGACCGACCGCATCGTCACTGCCGTCTGCACCCGCGACGCCACCGCGTCTATCCTTGACGCAAGCCGGAGCAAGTTCACTCGCTCGTTGGCCTTGCGGATGGCGTTCTGCGCGTACAACTGGGCGATGTCGTTGTTGCCCTGGGTGAGCGCCTTTTTGATCTTGGCCTTCTCCTGCGTCTCCTCCTTGCCGGCCTTGGCTGCTTGCCGGTTGAGCTGCTTGGCGGTGAATTTTAACTGGAAGAGCGACTGCTCGAGACCGGACATACTGAACGAGTGTGGCGGTGGTCTGGGGAAATGGATGGATGGATGGTGTTTCTGGGGGGCAAGCGACAGATAAGATCTCGATGTTGGCCTCGCACTTCCCATTCCCGTCCACCAATTTCTTTTCTTGTCGCCTCCTTTTTTTCCTTTGCTGGCTGGCGTTGGTTGCAGAAACAGCCACATCACACAGCCGTGGGAAACACATCCACCTGGCTCTATCTTCTCCACAGCCTTGTATGACCAGGTTGATACTTGTGCCGGGCAGTTTACGGGCCGAGTTTGTGCAGGCGTCGTTGACGAAGCAGTATAGGGTGCGGCTCTTGGTGCAGGTGGTGGCGTACGACGCCAGCGAGGGCGCCATCGTGGTGGACCGCGTGCCCACGGTGGTGGCGGCGCTGTCGCCAATGTCCGTCAACGTCGTCGACTTGTTTGACAGCATGCCTGGCGCTGCCACCCGGCCAGGAACCATCGTCAGCATCGAGGGGTTCTACAATGGCGCCACGGTAGTGCCGGTGGAAATCTACCCCGTGGACGGCGTCAACTTTACCGCCGAGAACGTCCAGCTCATGCGGGAGGTCCAGCAGCTTGCACCGCTATGAGTGGGAAGAGCGTGGTGAGGGAAGCTGTTTGCAATGGGGAGGAAAGGGGGCAGATAGATCCTGTGCCATCTGAACCTGTACATAGTCCTTACTCCTACATGTATGCATCTTCTCCTCCACCACCGACTGTGCTCCAGGTGGAGTCTGCCTCTGTGGCTTGCTGTTTTTTTGACGGCCGCCCTCGGGTGCTCCACAGTTGTCACTGCACACGAGGGGGGCACGTTTCTCAGAGTGTGAAAAAAACACAATCTTTATCAACAAAACTGCCTACACTAGAACACCAGCACCACCAGCACCACCCAGAATACCAGTGCCACCATCACAATGTCCGCTTCATGCCATTGCAGCCACGACACCTCCTCCCACAAGCTCTTACCCTTGGACGCCAAGTTGCAGGAGGAGCTCAAGGACCCCAACCACCCCGCCAACTTGATCTGCGAACTCTGCCGGTTGTTCTATGACAATAACTGGGTCACTGGCACCGGCGGCGGCATCTCCATCAGAGACGTGGAGGGCGCCAACCCCAACTTGGTGTATATTGCCCCCTCAGGGGTGCAGAAGGAGCGCATTCAGCCTTGGGAGATGTTCCTCGTCGAGTTGCCCGACGAGAAGCTCTTGCGCACGCCCAACGATATCCCCAAGGAGTTGACCAAGCTGTACAAGTACAAGCCCAGCGCGTGCACGCCGTTGTTCATGAGCTGCTACACGTTGCGCGATGCGGGCGCGTGCATCCACACGCACTCACAGCACGCGGTGATGGTGACGTTGCTCTTTGAGAACAAAAGCGAGTTTTCCATCAGCCACATCGAGCAGATCAAGGCGTTGCCCAAGTTGCAGTACAACGAGCAGACGAAGAAGGTGGAGAAGGTGGGCAGCATGGAGTACTATGACACGTTGGTGATCCCCATCATTGAAAACACCCCGCACGAGGAGGACTTGACCGACTCGTTGCAGGAAGCGATCAAGAGCTACCCCGGCGCATCGGCGGTGTTGGTGCGGAGACACGGCATCTACGTGTGGGGCGAGACCGTATGGAAGGCCAAGATCTACAACGAAGCCATTGATTACTTGTTGGAGTTGGCAGTGAAGATGAAGTTGGCCAGCGTGCCCTTGGTGAAGACGAAGCAGTAAAAGCTAAAATAGTAGATGCGCATGTATTAGATGAGACAAGTGTGTCTTTCCCTCCTCTTCCCATCAGAGGGGGTTCTTGGTGGTCTGCAAGGGCGAGCCCTTGAGCGCCGTCCAGTTGACTTTGCTGTACAAGGTATCGTCGACCTCGCCAATGCAGACCACCTCGTTGCCGCGCACGATGTACACACCCAACAATATCACCTCGTTCTCCTCATCGTCCTCAGCCGTGTATATTATCCTCTGGAGACAGTCGCTTAGTATGATGTTTGTCGTCTTGTCAAAGCCTTCTAGCTTGCCTTCAAGGAACCGGGCGTCGGCGGTGATGACATGGACTTTCTCTGTGCAAAGTGTTAGTATGAGGGGAAGAAAGGCCGAATAAGGGCATCACTTTGTTGCACATACTGTTGAGGAACAATTGTAGCTCGGACATGGTGGACGCAGATGCGGTGTAAAGCGATCTTGACGTGGGAGTGGATGCCTGTGTCAGCATGGGCCAAGCTCTGTACTGTTTTGGTTTTTCTGCTCGCTTCCTCCCCACCACGATCCTCACTTTCTCTGTTGCAAAAAAACGGGACAGCCACGAGCCAGCACCACAACACGTCCATAACCAGCAATGAAGCGGCCATACAGCGACACCCACACGCAGGACACCGACTATTCCAGCGATACTGCTGGATTCTACGAATCGCTCGGGAAGGAGAAGAAGGGAGCAGAGCCGGTGAAGCACCGGGGGGAGCTCAACGAAAAAAAGCTCCTCCTGAGTGCCGCCAGGTTGGAGTTGGAGTCCATCACCCTTAAGCAAACCTTGCAGGAGGTGGTGGCGGTAGCTCAGAGCGTGCCTGTGTCCATGAGCGGGGCGTTCAAGCAGATGAGCCAGATCCTGCAGGACTTGGCTGCGTTGAAGGAGGAGGTCAACCAGCGCCGGGAACAAGCGACAACACCAAAGCCAACTGATGGAGCTAGCCCCGACACTGATCATGGCTCCCGTATAGAGTGTATTCTTAGGGGCGTGGCTGCCAACCAGCACACGCTCCTGGCCATTGTCCACGACAAGACGCTTGTGCACCAGGTCGAGAGCCACACGGCTGGCATTGGCGCCACGCTTGCGGCGGTGGAGCGGCAGCAGCAAGATATCGAAGACATCAAGCAGTTCCTAAACTTGCTTGTGCCGCGCCTCGTGAGCCTCGAGCAGGCCTACCGCGAGTTGGCAAGCGACAAGGATCCCACCAAGAAGAAGCGGAGGCTCACGTGACGTGTAGCTGACATGCGTTAACCCTTTATTTTTTCTTCTCTTCCTGCTTCTTTTTCTTTGGCATTTTTTACGATTTTGCCACGGCTTTTTCGCACAATGCCGTCCCACGCTATTTCTTGCCGTTTCCGTGAGCGGGTATGAGCCCAAGCTATTCTATCCGTTTGCGAGCCGGCGATTGCGGCCAGCTTTCTCGGTGAAAGCGCCAGAGAACATGACTCATACTGTGGTTTTGCCTTGCATTGGTTGCATAAAAGGTATGGTGGTTTCCGTTTACTGTTCCAGAACGGATCTTCCTTTTTGGTGCTGTGTATACGTCATTTGATGAGTGCACGCCATGGGTCAACTCCTCCCGGCCGCACACACGTATATAACATAACTCAAAGACCCTACTCTTCTCTTTCTTCTGCTTCTCTTCCCTCTCTCCTGGTATTCTCCGTCTCCACCATTGCCTGACATGTCTAAGCTCGACCGGAAAAGCGAAGCCACGTTCGAGTTCAACACCACAACCACACCGGCCGAGTCTCCCTCCCCCACTGGCGCCTGGACTGCGTTCAAGGACTCCTTCCGTCCCGCACTACCGAAACCCACGACCACCCTGGCCCTGGCCCTGTCTGTTGATGGGAGCCACCGTGAGCTCACCGAGCTCGAAAAGATCAACATCAACAGCGCCAACTCCAACTTGAGCAAGAGCTTGAAGAAGCGCCACTTGCAGATGATTTCCATCGGCTCTTCCATCGGCAGCGGCATCTTTGTGGGCACGGGTAGCGCGTTGGCCACGGGCGGCCCTGCGGCTGTGGTCGTTGCATGGGCGATTACAGCCACCTCGATCTTTGCCACTATGCAGGGGTTGGGTGAGTTGGCGGTGGCGTTCCCCGTGAGCGGCGGGTTCAACTTGTTCGCTAGCCGGTTCATTGAACCGGGGGTGGGATTCGCCGTGGGCTGGAACTACTTTTTGCAGTTTTTCGTGTTGTTGCCGTTGGAGTTGGTGGCGGGCGCCATAACCATCCGGTACTGGACCACCAGCATCAACTCCGACGTGTTTGTAATTGTGTTCTGGTTCCTCATCGTGCTCATTACCCTCTTGCCCGTGCGCGGGTACGGCGAGATGGAGTTTATCTTCTCCACCGTCAAGGTGCTCGCGGTGATTGGGTTCATCATCCTCGGGATAGTGCTCATCTGCGGCGGCGGGCCTACGCACGACTTTGTTGGCGGCCGGTACTGGCACCCCCCCTTCGCCGCGGGGTTCAAAGGTTTCTGCAGCGTGTTGGTGACAGCCGCGTTCAGTTTCGGCGGCACCGAGATGATCGGGTTGAGCGGGCTGGAGCAGCAGGCACCACACAAGCTGATGCCCACGGCCATCAAGCAGGTGTTCTGGCGCATCTTGATCTTCTACATGGGGTCCTTGATCATGATTGCCAGCTTGGTCGACAGCAAGGATAAGCGGTTGATGGGGTCGCTGTCGGTTGATGCCTCGGCCTCGCCCTTTACCATTGCCATCGTCAACGGCGGCATCAAGGGGTTGCCCAGCGTGATCAACGCCGTCATCTTAATCTCGGTCTTGTCGGTGGGCAACGCGTCCGTGTACGCTACCTCGCGCACACTCAACTCGTTGGCCGAGCAGGGGATGGCGCCCAAGTGGACGGGGTACGTCGACCGTGCCGGCAGACCGTTGGTGGCCATCTTGATCACCGACGCGTTTGGCCTCTTCGCCTTGATTGCTGCCGACGACGACGCGCAAGTGAGCGCCTTCAACTGGCTCTTGGCCCTTTCCGGGTTATCGTCGATCTTTACCTGGATGGCCATCAACTTGAGCCACATCCGGTTCCGACGCGCCATGCAGGTGCAGCAGCGCCTGCTCAACGAGCTCCCCTACGTGGCCCAGAGCGGGGTGTGGGGGTCGTACTACGCCCTCGTGCTCAACACCTTATTCCTCGCGGCCCAGTTCTGGATCGCGTTATTCCCCATCGGCGCACCGCCCAGCGCCTACGCCTTCTTCTTGTCGTACTTGGGCTTGCCGGTGATGATGCTCTCGTGGTTCGGATACAAGTTCTGGAAGCGCGACTGGCGCATGTACGTGCGTGCGGAAGACATAGACTTGGACACGGGGAGGTTGGACATTGACTACGACGTGTGGCAGCAGGAAATGGCCGATAATAAGGCCAGCTTGGCCGAGAAGCCGTTCTTTGTGAGGTGGTACCGCTTCTGGTGCTGAAAAAATATGCAATGGTATAGAATAGTTGAGAGTGTAACAGTGCTAGTGTATGTAATTGAGGGGTTTTCCCTTTTTGGCATGCTGTCACATGACTATTTTCTCATTGACACAGTCAATCTGCAATAGGTAGTTTTCAGCGAGAAGGCCTAGCTAGCTCAATCGGTAGAGCATTTGACTCTTAATCAAAAGGTTGGGGGTTCGAGCCCCCCGTTGGGCTTCTCTTTTTATTGATATTTTTCTCCTTTTTCTTTGCACAAAGAAGCTCCATTTTTGCATGCACGGTCTAGTTGCTACACATATTGCATGCTCAATTCTTTTCATTATACTATACACCCACGTCTCCCGTGTTCTGCTCTATCGGCCCCGTGGCCTTGTCGTCCTCGTTTTCGTGGTACAACTCCGAGGGCGGCGTAGACGCGTGCTCCTTCACGGGGTACGACATGGTGGTGTCCACGCGTTTCACCTGCTCTGGCGACGAAAAGTCCACCAACTCGTTGATATCGTACAACGGGTCCTTGGAAGTGTACGGCGACGACGGCATGTTCACATGACCCATCTTCTTTTTGGCGTTGCTTCTACCGTGGCTGCCTTCGCTGGCGCTCTTCTCGGGCGACTTCTTGTGCTGGTCTACGGGCGTCTTGGAGTCGGGCGAGAACGACTGGTCCTTATCCGGAAACATCACATTGAGCCAGCTGGGGCTGGTAACGTCGTTCAACGACTTGAGCACCTGTGCCTCAAAGTCGAGCTCAAAGGGAGGGCAATTTTCCTTGTCGTGGATAGCAGCCCCACCCGTACTGCTGTCAACATCGCTACTGGGCTCGTCCATGTTGATCACGGTGGTGTTGGCCTTTTGTGCTCGCGCGGGGTCGTCCTCGTACACGTTGATGAGTCGGGTGTTGGACTTGGTGGCCATCATCGGCGGCGTGAGGCCCAGGAACGGTAAAGGATCAATGTCAGTCAAGGGCCCGCCAAAGTCCTGCAACTGCTTGAGGATATCGTCGTAGTTTGGCGTGTGAATTACCCCGTGGGCGCCAGCAACGGTGACGGTGGTGGTGCTGTTGGTACTGTTGCCACTGCTGCTGCCCTGCGCTCCCATACTCTTCTTCTGGATAACCTGGTTGATCGCCGACGGCGTGTGCGACGGGGTGGCAAACTTGCCCGGTGACGATTTGCGCACGGTGACCACGGCGTCGCTGCCCTTTTCCTTGTACTTTTGCTGCTGGTTGTACTTTCTCACCACGTGTTCAGGCCTCATGAACCCCTTGTTGCGCAAGAACAAGAAGCACGCGTTGCACAAGGGTCCCACCATGCCCTCGTACAACCTCTTGTCAAACTCCTTGGCCTTGTAGATGTCGAGGAACTGAGGCTTGAACTCGTTCTCAAAATACCGCCACGCAATCGACGACTTGGTGGCGCAGTTGGCGTTCACACATATGAGCCCGTGGTTCTTGGGCAACTTGGTGTGCGGGATGGTGTGCGTTCTCTTGCTGTCCATGGTCTCGGGCAAGGAGTCCATCCCGTAATCAGACTTGGGCTCGTAGGGCGGCTGCTGCGGTGTGTATGGCGAGGGCTCGTTGAAAGCGTTGCCATCGTCGCTCTGAACCCCCCTTCGTCGCCTCTCGACGCCTTCACCCTCCTCCTCTTCGTCGTCGTCGTCTTCGTCATCGTCGTCCTCCTCCCCCGTGCTGCTGCCGTTCTTTTCCCTATACGATTCGTCGCTGGCGTCCGAGTACGGCTCCTCATTAATGGGGGACGAGATGGGCGGTTGGATCATTGAGCGCGTGCGCGTGGCGCGGAGGGGAGCCTGCTGGTAGCGGGGCTTCTTCACCTGCTTGTCGACACATTTTTCCTGGTAGAAGGACGCCGATTTGAACCGGTTCTCAATGCTGGCGCGGTTGTAGCGCGGTGTTGCCTGCTTGTCGGCGTTGCGGATGTTGTACATGTTGTTGGAGATGGCGGGCAACGACAACGTACGCGTGGCCTTGACGGGAGCCACTGAGGAGGAAAGGGACGATGCCGATGGTCGGGATGCCGATGCAGTTGTGGCCGCTGGCGTCGAGGCTGTTGCCGCCTGGCTCATGCTATCGTATGTCCTTTTCCTGTGGTCCTCATTTGCCTCGATGGTGTGCAACTTCAACCGGATCTCCAACGTGAGCGACGACGCGTTGGCCTTGTTGCCAAAGAGGAAGCTTGCAGACACGTTCTGGCACACGCGTCCCGGGATCAAGCACGACTTGGACGAGGTGACAAGCGACGACATGACGCCGTTGCCCACAAATGGCTCGTCGGGCTGCTCGGTGATGTCCTTGTAGTACACGGCATAGTCCTCGTCGTGCAACCGAAAGTTCTCGGGCGAGCTCTTGAGGATTTGTTGGACGCAGTCTTTTAGCTCGACGGCGCCGAGCGTGACCACACCGGTCTCGTCGGACGTGGGTATGCTCACGGTCTTGACGGAGAAGTGGGCTTCTGACCGCGAGAGAAAGACCGTGGGGTTGTTGTTGAAGGAGTAGAGGATCTTGATCTGCATTCGCTTGAACGTGTCGTCATCAGTGTTCATGGTGTGTGTATATGCAAGGGGTGGGTGGTGAGTGGAAAACGGCGAGGGGCAGACGGCGAGACGGTGCTTAAGGTGACTGGATAAAAGAAGAAGGTGACGTGGGTAAGCCTAGGAAGTGGGCTTGTTGAAGTAAAGAACGAAACGTGAAAAGCAAGCGCGGTGGGGGTGGGGGTGGGATTAAGAATGGTGGTTTGATAGTTAATAGATGATAGTAGCTTGTTGTGGGTTTAACAAGTGGATGGAGATGTGTTGAAGAAAAAGGGTGAATTTCAAACTGGTGGTGTTCCTCCTCTTTCTGTTGTTGTTGTTGTTGTTGTTGTTGTTGTTGTCGCTGTTGTCGCTGTTGTCGCTGTTCTTCCTTAAACGCTGGTGGTGAAATGCGGCCCTGCAATGTTTATACTTTTTCTTGCGCTTCTCTCCTTCTCTGTATTTCCCAACCAGCGTGTGTCCCGTAAACACAACGAGAGAATGGCGCCCGGAAAATGGGCTGAAGGGGGCCGCCGGCGGGAGAACAAGAGAAGAAAAACAGAGAGGCAAGAGTAGACGGCGCGTGGCAAACAGCTGGGCTACAATGTGTACTGTGGGAGGTACCGGGCAAGCTGGGGCCTTCTTCCTACCACCATGAGGGCAGTCCCATCCCCTATCCTTCCTAGGAGCTACTCCCTACGCCCTCTTCCATCACCACCAAGCTTTTCCGCGAGATTGAAATTCCGCCACAAACACCAAAAACTGGCAGAAACGCGAATTTTCTTCGTTTCTCTCTCTTTGTTGTCCACAGCTGCAAAACACAAAGCAAAACAAAGCAAGTGCCTCTCGTGTGCAAGCAAAAAATACACTTTTGAACCACAAACACGTCTTCTCCCCCAACCAGCACAGGGAGTGCCACCAATGGGAGTGCCACCAATGGGAGTGCCACCAATGAAATACACGCAAACGGGGTCTCCTTGATGATCTATGTACAGAACAACCCCCCTCTTTATATACACCGCTGATCCCATCCATGCCAAAGGAACTGCCGTCCCTAGTCCATGCCAATGAGCTTCTTGAACTTCACGAGGGTGGGCATAGCCACCTCGCGCGCCTGGTCGCGGCCCGTGGTATACACTGCCTGCAAGTACGCGGGATCTTGCATCAACAGGTTATACAACTCGCGCTTGGGCCGGAACTCCTCCTGCACCACCTCCACCACGTGCCGCTTCAACTGCGCGTGGTCGCGGCAGTGCGCCACATCACGCACCGTCTCTTCGATGCTCTTGTCTGTGAGCCCCGCCACGATGCCGAGCAAGTTCGACACCCCAGGCCGCTGCTCAGGGTCGTAGGTTATGGGGCCCTGCACCGAGTCCGTGGCCGCCTTGCGGATCTTCTTTTCAATCTCCTCGTCCGTCTCGGTGATGTACAACACGTTGGCCTGGGCCTTGTCCAGCTTTGACATCTTCTTCTCCGGGCTGCGCAACGCATTGACTTTACGCGTGGGTGTGAGCAACGTCTGTGGCATGGGAAAAAAGTCTGTGCTGTACGCGTGGTTGAACGACTTGGCAATGTTGCGGCACAACTCCAAGTGCTGCGACTGGTCGTCGCCCACGGGCACGTGTGTGGCCCGGTACGCCAAGATATCGGCCGCCTGCAACGCCGGGTAGCAAAACAACCCCGCTTTCGTCATGTCCATCACCTTCTCGTCCGAGATGGTGCTGTCGTCGCTCTGCCGCGCCTTGGCCTTCCATTGTGTCATGCGATTGAGCTGGCCCATGCTCGTCAAGCACGTAAGGTACCAGTTGAGCTCGGTATGCTCAGGCACGGCGGACTGGAAGAACAAGGTGCACTTGCTGGTATCGAGCCCGCACGCGAGCAACGACGCCATGGCGCGGTGCCGCGCCTGCTTCAAGCCAAGGGGGTCTGGAAGCGTCGTGTATGCATGGAGATCGGCCACACCGTAGATGAGTCGCGCCCCGTTTGCGTTGGTGTCAGCAATGGTTTTCCAGTTCTTGATGGCCCCGAGGTAGTTGCCCAAATGCACCTGTCCCGTGGGTTGGATCATGGAAAACACCACGGCATCGCGAGGTAGCCGTTTAACCGTGTTCTTCATGGTGGTGTGGGCTGTGGCATTGCTGCCGAGTGTGCGCACTGCCGCCCGTGCTGTCGTGGTGGTGGTGGTGGTGGTGATGGTGATGGCTCTACTATACATTGGTGTGGTGAGAGAAAGAGTTTTCACCACATTTTTTTCTGACTCTTGGACAGAGATTAAAGATCCATCTGAATAGAGCCCACACGTGAATGGAGTCAACACGCGAGAAGAGGCCAACACCTTCACCACCAGCGACGGCATCACTTATATTTCTATATGTTCGCGCCTACCGTAGATCAGTGCCGCCGCTCATGCTACGTCTGTAGAGACTGCACCTGCGCCTGTGCTTCCACCTGTGGCTGCTGCTGCACCTGCGGCTGCGACGACTGCGCTGTGGTGCTATTCCCACTGGCCCCGCTTGCTCCGGTAATGAACCCACCCACGACGTTGTCAATCTGAATGCCGCTATCGGTCAACCGATGCTCCAACTTCAACCGCTGCAACTCGCGCCACCTGTTCAACTTGGAGTACTCGTGCAACTTGAACCCAAACACCCTGGGCAGGTACGTCTCCTTGGCGTGTATGGGGATCATGTTGGGGAAGTTCTGGAAAAACATGGCCGGGAACGAGGTTCCAAAGTACGCGCCGTCAATCACCGAGTGGCGGCCCGATTTCGGGTTGTACAAGTCCTCGCACTTGGAGCAGTACAATTTGACGCTGGCCATGCGCGGCTGGTCGTTCAACCCAATGGGCAACAACGGGTTCAACTGGCAGTGCACGCGCGGACAGTAGCCAAAGTCGCCGTTTCGGTACTTTTCAAACATCTTGTTCAACCCGCGTGTGGTCAAAATGTACCGTGCGTGGATGAGCCCGTAGAGGATGCGCGCGTTGTGCTCTAATGCATCCTTCTGCTCCTCGGGCTGCAGCTCAATATCAATCACGTCCGTTATTATGTCTATCAACGTGGGTAGCTTGGAAACTTCCTGGTTCAATCCTGTCAAGTTGAAGCGATCGCGTATGTACTCGTCGTCAATGTCGCAAAAGTACTCGTTGCCCTTGATGCCCAAGAACAAGTCGATCCAGTACTCTGTAAAGTCCGAGCTGGAGTCGGTGACGTATTCCTCGTTCGCCATGGTGGTGTGTGTCTGGATGTGTGGATGCGGTAGATGTAATTATGCGGGCTGTTTTTATAGTGGATACTGCAGTATTCCAATACCGATGATGTAAGAAAAAATAATACAACACGCTCCCGTCCAAGTAGTCTGCCAGAAACCTATAACTTCCGATGGCTGGCTTCCTCGCTGGTGATGCTCGACTGTCGGTGACGTTACCTAACCAGTGCAGGTCAAAATTTTCTTTGGTTTTTTCCTGTAGTGGTTGACATCGCTTTCCCTTCCCGGTCTCCCCCCTCCCAAGCAGATTGTGCCGCACACGCAAGTGGTCCAAACAAACAACCACAACCACAAACAACCACAACCACAAACAACCACAACCACAACAACCACACAGAACCACACATACACATTGGCTTATCCCACCTATGAAGTACCTCGAGATACCGGCCACGTTCCACGCGGGCGAGATACACTGTGTTAGTATGAACAGCGACAACACGAGATTGGCCACGGGGGGCAAGGACGGCAAGGTCGCGATGTGGGACTTGCCGCTGATCTTGCTGGCGTCCAAGCTCGACGGCGCCCTCAAGAGCAGATTCGAAGGCATGGCGCCCTTGCTTGAGTTTGACGCGCACACTTCCACCGTCAACAGCGTGCAGTGGTTCCACAAGGATGCGACCGCATTGGTGTCGAGCGATGTGAATGGGAGCATCTACCTCCACCACCATAACAACACCAGCACCACCAGCAAGCGGATTTTCCCATATGCCAACAACATCGATCCCGTCCCCGTGATCGGGTTGAGTTTGTCCCCCGACGACCGGCTTCTTGCCTGGAGCACTGCCGTCGGCACAGTCAATCTCTACGACCTCTCCCGCAATACCTTCCAGGAGTTGACAGCGCCCGTGAAGGACAAGGACAAGGACAAGATCTCTATCCAGCGCAGCGTCGCATTTGATCCCACCAACACATACTTGGTGACCGTCGGTGATGACACCTTGATCCACTTGTACCAGTACCGGTACGACGACACCTCTGCGCTCTACAAGTTCCGGTTGATTAACAAGATCTCGCGCCTTTTGAGCAAGAATCCATTGAAGGTACGGTACAAGCGCATCTCATGGTCGCCCGAAGGCGACTTGGTGTCGGTGCCCACTGCATCCAAGAACCAGACGAGCTTGGTCTCGTTGGTGTCGCGCGCGCGCAACTGGCTGAACATTGCCAGCTTAGTGGGCCACAACTTAAGCTGCGAGGTTGTGTGCTTTAACCCCAAGTTGTTTGCCGAGGCCGCCGGAGAGAGCGGTAACATCTACAGCGTCATTGCTTCGGCAGGGGCCGACGACACCCTCGCGTTATGGAACACGTCCAAGCCCACGCCCATCCTGGTGGTGCAGGGCGTAGGCGAGGTGTTGGACTTGGCGTGGGCCAGAGACGGCCGGTCGCTCGTATTCTGCACCGCCAGCGGCCACTTGGCGGTGGTGCATTTCGCTGAGAACGAGTTGGGGTGGGAGGTGAGCGCGCAGACCATGATCGAATTGACCAACATGCTGACGAATCTCGTGAAGCCAATGCACCACCGGTACGAGCATGAGCAGCAGGGGAACCGCAAGTTGCCGCCTGTGGAGTATGTAGAGCAGAAGGACGCCGTGGACGTGTATGCCCAGCGCGAGCAGCACGCCGAAACGGAAAAGAAGCGTGACGAGGTGAGAGGTGCGCCTGTGGCAGCAAAGAAGGCCAAGATTGTACCCAAGGTGATCCCACCACCCGATATGAGCAGTCCCGAAGGAAGGGGGGGCAGGGAGAGGTTTGAACCGGCAGCAGACAAGCCGGACTTGCTCCACTCGGCGATGGAAGGCCGCATGGCCAGGAGAAAAGGCAAGGTGGTAGCAGCCACATCCACCAAAGCAATCGCACCAGCCAAGGAGGCAGCTGCACCAGCGGTGGCCACCGCCACAGGATCATCCGCCCGGGTGATATCGCTTGATAAGCAGAAGGTGACCACCAAGAATGGCAAGCGCCGAGTCCGGCCCACCTTGCTTTCCACCAATGAGCCCACCACAGCCATCCTTTCCTCATCCGAGCCATCGGCAACGCCGCAGAGTGTACATGAGAAATCCCACATGGAGTTTGACAAGCCGTCATACTCGGTATCAGATGACTTCTACAAACAGACCAAGCGCCCCAAAACCGATGATGCCAACAGCATGCAAACCAAGAAAGTGAAGCGCGAGATGGAGCCCGTGAAATATATCGGCTCAGTCATCCTCAACCCCAACACGTCGTTTGCCAAGGCGCGGTTGGCCACCCCGAAAGTCCGGCTCGGGTTCCAGCTCAAGAGCAGGACCGGTAACGAGTTGTTTGTGCTCGACGTCAAGAACGGGTCCGGCAACGAGACCAAGCCGTCGCGGCTCACGTACTTCAAGAAGGACAAGGAGATCTGGTGCGACTTTTTGCCCAAGTTTGTCCAGCTCGCATGCGAGGGCGCCTGTTTCTGGGCCGTGGCCACCGCTGATGGGCAAGTGTTGACGTACTCGCACATCTCGGGTAAACGGTTGCTCCCGCCGCTTGTGTTGGGCGCACCCGTCTCGTTCCTCGAGAGTTACGGCGACTACTTGATGGCAGTCACCAGTGTGGGTGAGCTCTTTGTGTGGGATTTGTCCCTGAAACGGGCCGTGCTCACCACTTCTATCACCCCGTTGCTCGAACTCGGGGCCAAGTTCCAAGATGACGGGTTGACAAAGTCCGACAGCATCACGTTGTGCTCGGTCACGTCGCACGGGATTCCCTTGGTAACCCTCTCCAACGGCTCGGGGTACTTGTACAACAAGGACTTGGGAGTGTGGCAGACCATCACCGAGTCATGGTGGTCGTTTGGTTCGCACTATTGGGACTCCGTCGACGACACTAAAACCACAGCGGGGCCCACGTTTGCGTTCAGCGGCGAGCAATCGATCATTGAGTTCCTCGAGCATAAAACCAACGAGGAGGTGATCCGCAAGTCGCGCATGGGCCGCGGCAAGTACTTCAACAAGATCTCCAAAAACATGATCATGAAGGAAGGGTTTGAGAACTTGGAAAATACCATCTCCGTCAGCCACTTGGAGAACCGGATTTTGTGCTGCGAGATCCTCCGCGAGGACCGCGACTTCAAAAAATACTTTATGACGTACGTGCAGCGCATCTGCGAGTTGGGGTTCAAGGCCAAGTTGTTTGAGGTGTGCGAGCTGCTCCTCGACTCTGGCAACGGCGCCACCGTGTGCGGGCACAATAAGCGCGAGCTTTTGCAGGAGGTGATTACCGCGTGTGCCCAGTTCCGCGACGCGCAGCGAGTGTTGCTCCATTTTGGCAAGAAGATTGGCCTCGTCCAGGACGGTGCGGTGTAACCAAGCGATCTATTGTATATACAGGAGTGTGCCGCGTACAGGAGGATCTGCCACCCGCCTATAGCTTATACACGTTAGAGCTGTCCCAGCCCTTGTCGCCCAAAAGCCCCTTGACGTCGCCCTGCTTGTTGGCCACCAAGTCCTTAGCGCCTGCAACGTATTCGACGTAGCCGTCAGGCCCACACACGAGGGCCAAGCTCGACGGCCGCTTTGGTCGCTTGGAGATGACCTGCGCCTGCTCCAACGCGGTCTCGTACCTCTCTCCTCTCTCATTAGGGTCACGAATAAGCGTCTTTTTGGCGGCACCACCACCGACACCCTCCTCGAGCGTTTGGTTGTCTTGCTTGCCCAAGATCTCCATTTTTATGTCAAACTTGTAGCCAGCCGCCTCTAGCCTTTTTGGTGTGTAAAAGGAGGGAATGCCTGGCTTGTTGACATCTTTCGCCGTCAACACCGACCTAGGCACACTATCGTAATGGCGCACCACTCTCGCGCGGTCCAACTTCTCTAAGAACAACAAGAACCGCTCAAACACGGCAATCTCACCCGGGTGGCGCGCAGAGTAGTGGATGGTGACAAACCCCATGTGCGGGTTCTTCGAGAACAATACCTGGAGCACGGGAGCAATGCCTGTGCCCGCAGCGTAAAAGTCCACATTGTCGATGTCACCCAACCCGTTCTCCTTCTTGATCGTCTCGATATAGTTGTCGGGCTCGACCTTGGACGCCAAGTCCTTAAATATCGGCCGCTCGTGGAGCTTCTTAAGCGGGTGGTAGGGAAACGTGTACTCGACCTGTGGGCCCCTGAGCTCAAGCTCGTCGCCCACCTGCTTGTCGGTGATGTAGCGCGAGACCTCGCCGTCGGCATACCGCTTCACGTACAAGCACATGACGCCACCACCATCCTCCTCGTCCATCACGGGGTCAATCACTTTCAAGAGCGGCTTCTTCTCCCCCGAACGCGTGTACTCAGACTTCATAAAATGTAAGGGCAACGGCGTGTACGCGCGCACCACGTTAATGTCGGGCTGCTTCACGTCTACGGACCAAATGGTGTCGCCATTCCAAATGCCCTTTTCGAAGTAGCTCAGCTTCCATTTTTCAAACTTGGGCTTGATCTCCATGAGGTAATGGTCGTCGTCAATACGTTCCTTATGCGTGATGACAAATTTGTGGAACTGGGTGGGGTCGAGCAAGTCGGTGCTGTACTCTCCTTCCTCCGGGTCCTGCATGAACCAGTACACTGTGTAGCACGCCCACGAGATACCCACCGTGGTCACGATGTGGGGCACGTACCGGGTCCAGCGCGATTTCGCCTTGGGTGTCCCCACGAGCTTGGTATACTGGTCCTCGTTGGGCAAGCCGGGGTACTCGTACAGCACACGCTGGTGCTTGAGCTTGGGGATGTACGGCTTGTTATCCTTCTTCAACAACTTTTCGACCCCATTGCCCTCCATGGGTGACAACGCCGAACGCGCCGTGGCTGGCTTTACCTTGAACTGCAGGAGATCCAGAGTGTCTTTCGAGGTGACATCAGTGAGCTCTTTGGGTGTGTCCTTGTGCTTGTTCGCATCCTTGCTCTTCTTTGACGATTTGAACCGCACTTGGCGCCTCGCACAGGCGAGTCGCGCCACAGTCACCAGTCGGAATGCGCTCAACATGAGGAGGCTATGCAATGCTGCGATGGTGGTGGATATCTGAGACACTTTTTTTCTTGCTCCGCTCGTTTTTCACCATCCGCCAAATCAACCACCAAAGCTGACAAACAGGCTTAGTACACTTCCCCCCTATGGTTGAATTGATCAAGTCGATAAAGGCACATAGCGACAAGGTGTGGTCGGTGAGCGCACATCCCACATTGCCGTTGTTGGCCACAGCGTCTACCGACAAGACGTCCAAGATCTACAGGTTGGCGGCGCCCCACTTTCCGATGCTCGCGCAGTTGGAGGACACGCACCGACGGTCGGTGCGGTCGGTCGCGTTCAAGCCCCCCGTGGGCGGCGTGGGCCACAAGCTGGACGTGTTGGACTTGCCGGCGTTGGCGAGTGGGTCGTTTGACTCGACAATCTCCATCTGGGGCGTCGACGAGCCCGATGTGGACATGGACATGGACGACGACGAGATTCTTGCGCGCCAGAGCGAGATCCTCACCGCCCCCGAGAATGAGTGGAACTTGATGGCCATTATTGAAGGCCACGAGAACGAGATCAAGGCCGTTGACTGGAACTTCTCTGGGCGGTATCTTGCCTCTTGCTCGCGCGACAAGACGGTGTGGATCTGGGAAACGGACCCGGAGACGTTGGAGGAGTTTGAGTGCGTGAGCGTGTTGAACGACCACCTGCAGGATGTCAAAAACGTGAGCTGGCACCCCACCATCAATCTTTTAGCGAGCTCGTCCTACGATGATACCATCAGGGTGTACAAGCAGGACTTTGACGACGACGACTGGTCGTGCGTGGGAATCTTGAACGGCCACGAGGGCACGGTGTGGTGCTCCAAGTTCGAGCACCCCCAGAGTCCCCGAGCCAGCCCGCACAGGACGCGGTTGGTGTCGGCGAGCGACGACTTGACGGTGCGCATCTGGCTGAGCGCGGAGGAAGCGTCCGACGAGGAGGAGACAGCACCCAGACTGGACATTCCCAGCTCGATCAAGCACCGGCTGGAAATGGTGTGGGAGCTGGAGCTGACACTTCCGCTGGCGCATACGTACCCGATCTACTCGGTGGCGTGGTCGGCCATGTCGGGAAGGATAGCTTCTGCTGGCTCAGACGGCAAGATTGTCGTGTATGCAGAGTGCACAGATAGTGGTGACGACCGCAGCCAGTGGGAGGTTGAGAGCGTGCACGAGTCGTCGCATGGGGTATACGAAATTAACAACATCATCTGGTCCACGCTTGCGGGGAAGGAGATCCTCGTTACTGCTGGCGACGACGGGTGCGTAAACATCTGGAACGTATAGACTAGCCAGAAGCATAGAAGTTAGGCATACATCACATACATATTCTAGAAAATCAAGCCGATCAATATTATAAACGCCAGCACCCCGATAAGGATCATCAAGCAGCAGAGCATCCTGCCCGACGATTTGCGCTGGTACCGCTCGGCAGTGCGGAGCTCGCCCAGCGCCTGCTTGGCATTGGAGCTGAAACTGAAGATGTTGTTCTCGATATTGTCAATCTGGAACTGCTGCTCCGTCACAATGGACGACAAGTTGGAGAAGATCTCGTTGATCTCCTGGGTATCCTGCTGGATCTGGTGGATCTCGCGCTCGCGCTCCTGGATGAGCAATGTCTGCTGCTCGAGCTCTTCGGCGTTGATAGGCTCATACGTGATCTGAACCTGCTGCTGGGCCTGCTGCTGGGCCTGCTCCTGCAGTTGCGCCAGCAGTTGCGACTCTGGTTGCAGCAGTTGTTGCTCCTGCCCCTGCACCTGGCTCGTCTGGCGCGACTCAAACCGTTTCTGCAAGTTCTTAAAGCTGCCCAAACTGTCCTTGATCAACTTGATTTGGATCGCCTCCTTCTGCCTCAAGAAATGGACAATCTCCACGTCCTCGCGGTCGGCCTCGGCGGCACTTATTACGCCGTTTAACTGCTTGACAAAGTCGTTGAGCTTCTTGAAACTTTCGGTGGTTTTTTTAAAGTCGCGGCTCAACAGCTCGGCCAACTTGGCGTCATTGCTGCTTTCGTAATCCCGTATGTTGCTCTTGATGACGCCGAGCTGGTCGCGGTTGATGTGATGTAGCATGTTGTCGATGCTGGTAGAGAGCCCGTCGAACTCGGGGTAGTCCTTGAACCGGTGAGACTGGTTCGTCGCCACGCGCTCCAAGTCTTCATCGAAGGGGTTGTTGAACGACATGGTGATGTGACGCGATGGCGATGTGGCGGTGCTGGCGGTGGTTCTTTTTACTGCCCTTGTGGCCGCTCTTCCTGTGGCTATGCGAGACGAGAGAAATAGGAGGCGAAAGTCGTGCACGCGCAAAATGGAGTCAAAGAGCAAGCCGTACACCCACTACAAAACGAACAACCACATGCGCGTGCAAATGACTTCAAATAGATGTCTAATTCATAAACACATATAGGAGTTAACTGCCCCTAGATGATTGTGGGTAAAAGAGTTGAAAAAAAAGTGTATCAATGTATAATCACGATCTCGGAACCCCCCCCTCTCCACGCACTTAGTCCTCGCTTTCCACGATAAACTTCTCGCACTCCAAGGCCGCCATGCAGCCGGTGCCGGCAGAGGTGATTGCCTGTCTATAAATCTTGTCCTGGACGTCGCCAGCAGCAAACACGCCGGGCACGGAGGTCTGGGCGGTGCCGGGCTTGGTCTTGACGTAGCCGGTCTCGTCAGTGTCCACTTGACCAGCCACAATCTGGGTGGCGGGAACGTGGCCAATGGCGTAGAACAAACCATTCACAGGCAAGTCCCGCTCCTCGTTGGTCTTATTGTTCAAGATTCTCAACGCGTTCAACAACTTGCCGTCGCCCTTGGCTTCAAGCGGGTTGGTGTTCCACAAGATCTCGATCTTCTCGTTGTCCTTGCATCTCTTCTGCATGATGGTGGAGGCACGCAACTGGTCTCTCCTCACCAACAAGTACACCTTGGAGCCGTACTTGGTCAAAAAGAGAGCCTCCTCGCAGGCTGAGTCGCCACCGCCAACAACAGCCAAGGGCTTGTTTCTGAAGATGGGCACGGCGCCATCGCACACGGCGCAGGCGGAGATGCCCTGCTGCCAGTAGGTCTCCTCGCCGGGCAAGTGCATTCTCTTGGCAGATGCACCGGTGGCCAAGATTACGGCATCGGTGGTAATGGGCTCGCTGTCCTCGTTCCACTCGGTCCACAACTTAAAGGGTCTTGTGGACAAGTCGCACTTGGAGATGGTCTCGGTGATGATCTGGGTGCCGAACCGCTCAGACTGCTCGCGCATCCTCTCCATCAACTCGGTGCCGCTGATGCCGGCGGGGAACCCGGGGAAGTTCTCAATGTCGGTGGTGGTGGTCAACTGGCCACCTGCGGCCACGCCGTTGGCCAACATCCCCTCGTACAACGTGGGCTTGATTTCGGCTCTGGCCAAGTAGATGGCGGCGGTGTGCGCGGCGGGGCCGGAACCGATGATAGTGACTTTGTGGTGAACCATTGTGGTATGTGCAGATGTGGTAGTGGTGTGTATGCTTGCTTGCTCGAATGCTAGCGGTGTTGAACTATGGAGTTTGAAATTTTTCACGGGGGACGTTATCTGGCGTATTTATACCGCCCGGATTTCTTTTTCTCCCTCCTTGTCCATTTGCGCGGCTCCAGGTCCTTCGCCAGCTCTGCTTAGACAAGCACGCCCGTGGTCTAGAACACAGTGGAATTTCCGAAGCATGGAAAAGGTCACGCACGTGACCGGCTTAATAATCCTGACCAGCCACACCGGAAAAAGGCATCATGGGCCTGGCCTGGAACCGCTTTCAAAGGCCAGAAGGCATATGCATCATACAACCACGGCATTCTAGAAGGGAAGGAGGCGGTGCCTTTACGAATTGTATTGATTACACATTGATACACACGCATTAGCAACAGGAGCACCATCAAAGCAGACCTCATCTTAGGCGTCTTCTGTATTGTCCGCAGTGGCTAGCTCCCCCAAAGGGACCCGCCAGCTATCTCACAATCCGTGTCAGCTCAAGACAAACCGCCTCACTACACTGCTCGTTTGGAACACCGGGTCGAGTAACACGTTGCTCAAGAACCACTGTAGCCCCTTCCTCCTCTCCTCAAGCCACAGCGACGTCATGAGGATCCTCTCCAAACTTAGACTATCCTTGGCCGGGAGCGGTGGGATGTTGATGTGGTTGGGGTACTGCCGCACCAACTCGGCCCGGAGCGCCGCCACATCGCTGTATCTTTTGTACAACGTGATTGACGAGTACTCCAAGTCGTTGAGCGTGACCTTGATCTGCCACACCACGTACGGCTTACCGGCCTCGCCCTCTATCACATGGTGGTCGCCTACAATAACGTCAGTGATGTGCGACAAGTGGTTGGCTTGGTGCTCCTCGAGGGTGGTGCCGTTGTTGAGCTCGATGGGCACCGGTAGGATCTTGTTCAACTGCGATACGGAATTTGATTTGCTGCGGCTCATATGGGACGGAAGTAGTAGGTTCACAAGTGGGGTAGGACCCGTACTGGTTGACGAGCAGGGTTTCTCTATTTGCTATGACCTTTGGAGACAAGTCTTCCCTCGTTTATGTTCTCGCCCCCTCCTCCTTCCACTCCCGTGTGTTTGACGCACATTTTTTTCCTCTTCTTCTCCGCCAACCACCACGAACAGGCGGATCTCATTACAGCAGACCCAGCAGCACTTGCACTCCTCTCCCCATGAGCGACCCCATCAAGAACAAGTACACTTACTGGAAACGGCTCCTACACAAGTGGCAGGCGCGCCGTGATATCCCGTTCCGGCGCAAGTTCTTTGTGGGCTACGACTTGTATGGCAACACATACTGGGAGTTCACCATCGATGGCAACATGCTGCGGCTCCGCCGCAAGCTCGAGCCGTGGCGCAAGGAGATGTTTGAGGCCGACTACTTCAAGACGGTGCCGCCGCAGTGGTTGCAGTGGCTCCGGAGAACGAGGATGGCGGCGCCGACGTTGGACGAGTTGATGAACGACGAGCTCCGCCAGTCGCGGTTGAAGATCTTGGCACGCGCTGCCGACGAAAAGTGGCAGCTTGAGAAGCACCGGTTGGAGCATGAGCAGCAGGCGAAGTTGCAGTACGAGTTGGATAGAGCCAGGAGGGAAGCTGAGGAATTTAAGCGAATCGGCAGTGGCAGTGGCAGTGGCAGTGGCAACATCAACACCAAGAACACTGATATGGCGCTGGATCCATGGAAACAGGCCGACGAGTCGAACGGTAAAGATCCGGTCGAGTCAGCACATCTCCAGCCAAGAGATGGCGAGGCGGGTGCTGGCGACCCCTGGAAGCAAGCTGACGAGTCGCGGGACAAGGATCCCGTGCAATCCGCCACATTCAAACCGCGGAGGTGACCTTCTGTATATAGACCTGAGAACGCGCATATATTTATATTTCCACCAGCTGTGGCCCTCACCCATCGGTCCCCTCGCTAGGGGTAGAAACCTGTCTTGACAACGAGAGTTTCTGGCCAACCATGGCCACCAACCTGTCGCTATACCTCTCCAAGAGTAGTGACTCCACGCCGTCTCCAATCCCGCCGAGCACGGTTCCTAGTTTCTGCCTCACCTGCTTCTTTTCCTCTGGTGTCAATGCCTGCACCAACCGCGCCACTTCCTCCAATCGCGCCATCACCAAGACAAAGGAAGATGCCTCCTCTTCCAAGTGCTTGGGGCTAAGGACAGTGCGGCTGTCGGGGCACGATGGAGTGGGCGAGCTCATCAACACGTGTGGCTTCAACTTGATGGGCTCCCCCGTCCTCATAGGCGAGCCTGCTCTCCGTGGCAGGGTGGCCAACGACCGCTGAAGCAGCCTTGATGGGGAAACAGCACTGCTTGTGGCAACAGGAGTCGTAGCAGATCCACTGCCACCGATACCGACAGGGCCAATTGTTTTCACCGACTTCTGGGGAGGCGACCGCGTGGGACTATTTGCTCGTGCTTCTATGCGCTTCAATGTCGCCGACGTAAGCTTTGGCGCAGGCGTGGGCGTGGCAGCACTCCGCTCCCGTCTGTCCCTATCTGTCTGTCTCGACGGTGATGATGGTGCAGTAGTAGTAGCGGTCGTCGCAGCAGCAGTGGCCGTGGTGGTGGTCGGCAAGATTCTTCTCGTCACCTTGGTGTACATGGGCATCGGCGTCTCCTCAGAATCCGGCGTCCTGGGCTGTTCCGCCGTGCGGCTTGTAGCCAAGTCCCACACAAACAAGCACCCGTCGTTGCCCACCGACAACAACGACTCGCCGAAAAGAAACAACCCCAAGATCGAGTCCAGGTGCCCCCACGCTACCCCCACACTCCGGCCCGTAGTATAGTTGAAGGCACGGAGCGACTTGTCTGACGACCATGCAAGAAGTGAGTTCCGGTGCTTGACAAACTTGTCTACCTGCAAACTGTCACCGGTCTTTTCGTTGAGCAACCGCATCGACCGCCGCAACTCAAACGTGTCAACGTCGTAAACGAGCACGCACTTGTCGCTGGTGGACACCACGAGGTCTTGGCCAGCGATGGCAAACGCCACCGGCGTGGCTTTGAAGGTGAGGATCTTAACCTGGCGCGCCATCCGGCTCTCCAACTTGTGCACGGAAATGGTCCTGTCTGTGGAGCTGACAAACACATAGCCGCCATCGTGGAACGCAATGTTGAGCAAGTTGCCGTTGTGCACAGGGATTGTTTGCAAGATGCCCCACTCTTCAGTGGGCAGTACCCGATTGAAGAACTGGATCATCCTATCACGGGATATGCTGCAGATGTACTCGAAATGTTCGTGCTCAAAGTAGACAATGTCGTTGACACTCGACGAGTGGGCCATGATTTGGAAGATAACCGTATAGTCGGAAGAATCTAACTTCTTCTCCTTCTCTTCTTCTGTCTCCTGTTCCTCCTCTGTCCTCTGTCCCTCAACAACATACAAAGCACCAAACTTGTCGCCCAAGACCATCGTTTTTCCAATGTGCTCGATCGCCGACACCGCATTCGACATCACCTCGTTTGAAGGTAAGTTAAACCGCAACACAGGAGTCGTGTCGAAAGTGTCGCAATTGAGCTTCCTCACCACACCGTCTTTTGAAAACATCAAGTAGTCACCCAGAAAACACCTTTTCACCCCAGCCAAGTTCTTGACGAGCGACGTCGCGAGCACCTGCTCCTTGCCAGACTCCTTATTGACAAACTTGATTTCCTCGTGGCTGTCCAAGAACAAAAGGTACAGGGTGGAAAAGTTGCATAGGGAAATGACCAGGTCGCGTCTGGTGTTTTTCACTGGACTGAGTAGTGCAGAAGGTGGGGCCGAGGCTGTTTCTGGACTTGGTCCCGGACTTGGCGCGGGACTTGGTGCAGGTGCAGTACTCACAGGAGACAAGTCGGACACGGCCATGCTCCTTACTCCCGTAGCCGTACCAAACCACACATTTTCCAGACCATGGTCCACGGCAATGGAACCAAACTGGAACCCTGGGCTGCTCAAGGTGACGATCTTCGGCGCCTCAAAGCTCATCTTTAGCAACAAGAGCTGATTGGTGCTGGAAATCACCAACAACTCGTCCTCGTTCAACACATCGGCATCGATAAAGTGCAAGTTCATCAAGGGCCCCAACAACGCGTTCTTGCCCTTTAGCACACTTAACTTGCGCTCGTCCTCAAACCGCCACAACTTGACAAACCGTAGCCCGAGGGTGACGATCAAGTCCTGGTGCCATACCAACTTGGACACCACTGAGGAACACCGGTTGCTGGCAGCTAGGGAGATGTAACCACCGCCACTGCTGCCACTACCGCTGCTGCTGCTCAACCTCCACACATGGATGCACCCGTCGTTTGTCAACCCGAGCGAGCAGAGATACCGACCGTCGTTGGAAAAGCTCATGGTGTTGATCCCAAACGAGTGCTCGTAAATCAAGGCCACTGGGTTGTTGCTGGAGTCCGGAGCAAGCGAGAAGAGGAGGATACGCGGCTGGTAGCCCGCTTCGCCTATGGCAAGGAGTCTCTTGTCGGGGGACAACGCGATGCAGTTGATCGAGCGCACCTTATCCTTGAGCTTCAGCGGTGAGGTCAAGCAGGCGTCGTCGTAGCCGTTGTTGCTGGAAATGGTGCTGCCACCACCAACACCACCGATACCACCACCGCTCGATGTATCCACGGAGGGACCATAGACTTCCATGTGCTCGTTGGTGGAATATCCGTACTGGTCTCGGGCGTTGCTGTCGCTGTCCCACTCGGCCATCTGCAAGTATGAATTGGCGGAAGATGGCAGGTACAGTTCGTCCTTGGAGTTGGCATTGGCGCAAAAGAACCGCTGCTGGGTCACTGTGTTGTTGCCACGCGTGTCCACTGAGCACACGACAACACCGCCGCTGGCGGTGTACGCGACCAAGTTGTCTTGCACTGCGACGTGGTTGGCGTGCCGCGCCGACGTACCTATAATCTTTCGTATTGCGAAGCTGTGGTCGTCATTCATAACACGGGGTGGTCCTGCGTGTGGTGTAGAAGAGGGAAGGATCTGGTCGTACCGCTCCCCTCCTTTTCTTGTGCTCCCTTATTTGGTGCATGAGATGAAAATGTAAACAATTGGGATACGAGAAAGGAAGGTGGTGTCGGGAAACGGTGATGTGCGACATTAGAGGAAACGAAAGGCAGCGGCACAAAATGGAGAATAAGAAGTAACAAGAAACATCGCAACATCAAAGACATCATCATCTCCACCATAGCCACCGCCGCCACCACCTGCCACATGTCGAGTGAAGTCTCCCTTAGTATAGAGGAGACCAACGAGCTCAGGCGAAAGATTGGATTGCCGCTCTTGTCCGAGCCACAGCCAAGCGATGTCATCGAGCTCTCCGTGGAGGAGACAAATAAGTTGCGGGTGTCTCTTGGACTAAAGCCCATACCGATAGGCGGGGCACTGCATCCAGACAGCAGGCCCAACGAAGAAGTGGCCAATTTCAAAAGATACCAGGAAGCTGCGGCGCAACGGCAAAAAGACGAGGAGTTGCGACAGCGCATCGCGGGAGCCAAGCATGCGGCGCAGAAACGCAAGTTGCACCAGGGCAAGTTGTTGGCCGAGGGCGAGGATGTGGATACTGATGACTGGCTTGAGAGTCTTGACAGAAAGAAGTTTAAGAACCAGAAAAATGTGTCTGCACTGCTGCAGAAGCGGGCGGTCCACGACGAGGTCGATGCCAAGATTGGCCATTCGGCAAAGGAGTTGTCCACCATTAGCGGCGAAGAGATATTCACCTTACAGGACACTAACTTGTCGGATGAGGAGGCAGTGTTGGGTAACGAGACGCTACAGAAGAATGCCAAGCTCAAGAAGGACCTTGCGGCGCAGAAGGAGGTGGAAAGCATCAAGTTTAACGGGAGGCACTACCGGAGGGACCAAGATGAAGACGATGACGAAGGGGAGGGTGGTGAGAGTGACAGCCGCTTGCTTTCCAGCGAGGTGGTGATTAGCGGGTCGGTAATCAATCTCCCCAGGGCACCAACCAAACCACAGAGCGAAAACAGGACATCTCGGTTCACCAACCTTTTTGATGACTTGGACGCGGTAGAGGAGCAGCTGCGCGTGGCCGTCAAGATGAAGCGGATCAAAAGCAAGAAGACACTGGTGGCAGGCAGCAAGAGACAGCCCATGACGGCAGCAGAGATTGTGCCGGCTCCGCTTGAAAAGGTCGACGAGAACGTGTCAGACATTGAAGATGAGCTTCAAGCGGCGATGGCGTTGTCGCGGCAGCGACAGCAGAAGAAGCGGACCGCGTTCAGTACCGAACAATTGATGAGAGAGATTTCCGAAAGCAGGCGGTGGGAGTTGGAGCGGCAGGTGGAGAAGGACGAGTTGAGCGCGTACGATGACACTGCGGGGTTCTTGACCAACTTGGAAAACAAGGTATTGGAGAGGGGAAAGGAGGAAGAAGAGAGGCAGGTTGACGAAAAAGAGGAGGTGCCGGCAAAGGAAGAAGAGCCACAATGCGAGCAAGTGGAGCGAGAGGGGGCTCCGGCGTTCAATGTCGGCCTTGCTTCCACGCTCAAGTTTCTCCAGGCCAAAAGCATTCTCCGCAAAGAAACAATACAGGAAAGGCAGCAAGAAGAGGAGAGACAGAGAGCAGCCAAAGAGACTGAGCTATTGCGGTTAAAAATCCAGATCGAGGAGCGGGTCTTGCGTGAAGAGCTCGAGAAGGACAAGGCGTATGTGCGGTTGCCCAACACGGAAAAGCCGATCCGGTTTGAGCAGTTGCTTGACCAGCGGTTACGGGACAAGGGCATTGCCGTGGATGCTACAGTACGTTCTGCGCGGAGGCACGGCGGGCACGGCGGGCACGGTAGAGAGCGCCACGGCCGCGCCAAGTTCCAATCGTACGATCCCAAGGTGCAGATTACGTACAAGGACAAAGACGGCAACCTGTTGGACACCAAGCAGGCGTACAAGCAGCTCTCGCACCAATACCACGGCACCGGGTTGAACAAGCTGGCCGCAAAGAGAAAAAACCGTAGTCAGCTCGACGAATCGATTGTGGGGTGATATTACCGGAAGAGAACGAAAAACTGCATGGGTGCGTGTAGTAACCGCCAAGGAATAAGAATACCACGGTGAAGCCGATGACAGGGGAGGGAGTGTATGTGTCCCTGAAGCAAAGGCAAAACACCGCTGTGGCAGCATTCGACCCCTACCCACGCCCTACTTTTGAATGGCACATAGAGTGCTGGTGACGTCTCCCTCGCCACGGCCGCATGGTAGTTGATTAGTCATCTTTCCAGCCCCCTATTCGTGCCGTGTACAGGTAATGCGTAATAAAAAAGAGTAGGTAAAAGCCGATGATGGAATAGATAAAATTTTTTTCCGTTCTGTGTAGAATTACTTTGTGCGCCAATCGCATGTTTTCACGACATCCTCGACTTTCCTCTACGCCTTCTCCCTCGCCCTCCCCATCGGCTGCATCTTCCCTTGTGGGTTTTTTTCTTGCACATACCCTCCCCCCGTTCTGATCCCACCAACACCAGGAGACCTT
Source organism: Zhuliangozyma boniae (assembly GCA_002094185.1). Lineage (NCBI taxonomy): Eukaryota > Fungi > Ascomycota > Pichiomycetes > Serinales > Debaryomycetaceae > Zhuliangozyma > Zhuliangozyma boniae. Next base: position 101,890 of record MXQC01000019.1, read on the forward strand.
AGAGGAACCTACCTATTCCACCAAGTGAGCGGCACCAACCATGTCTACGGAAAAGCCGGCTATCCCATACACCCAGCCAGCGGTGCCCGTGACAAAGCCCGCAACAAAGCCCGTGTGCGTATCCACTAGCACCTCCCTGGGCACCTCCCTGGGCACCCCCCTGGGCACCCCCCTGAGCTCATCCACAAAATTGTTCAAGACCACCGTGCAGATCCAGGGGATGACCTGCGGTGCTTGCTCTGCCAGCATAACGGAGGCGTTGGAGAACAGGCCGGGTGTGCAGCTGGCCAGCGTCTCCCTTGTCACTGAGAGCGGAATGGTGGTGCACACCGCTGAGGTCAGTGCAGCTGAGATCAAGGAGACCATCGAGGACAGCGGGTTTGACGCTGTTGTCGAGTCGAGTGTGGTCGACAGCAAGCGCGGCCAGCACCAACAGCAGACCGTGCAAGGTCCCCATGTGGCAACTGTAGGCATTGCTGGGATGACGTGCGGCGCATGCTCAGCAAGTATCACCAACGCCCTCGAGGCGGTTCCGGGTGTCGTATCCGTATCGGTATCCTTGATCACGGAAGAGGCTGCTGTGCGCTTTGACGATAGTGTGACTACTGGAACATTGAAGCAGGTGATTGAAGACTGCGGGTTTGATGTGACATATGTCAAGCAGGAGTCGCAAAGGGCAACAACAGCAGGGGCAGAAGATCAGGGTGATGAAGAGGAAGAGGTGGTTCTCAAGGTGCTCGGTGCCAGCAGCGACCACATTGATCTCCACGAGTTCCGGTACAATGTGGAAGCGTTATTGTGTAGCATTGCTGGTGTCAAGAGCTTCAACTTGATATCGCAGGGCATCGACAGCGAGGAGGTGCCTGCAGCCACCACCCCTGTGGCCGTCACCTCAAACGACATTCTCCCCGACGAGGTTGATCTCATAGAGGAGTTGCGGTTCACATACAGTCCCTCGGCCGTGGGCATTCGCGACGTTGTCGACGGCTTGAACGACATCAACGGCGAAGTCGAGTTCTTGATTGTCAACTCGTTGGACCAGGCGGCAGCAGCGCAGTTGAAGCTCTTGTCGCGGGTTAAGGATATCCAGTACTGGCGCAACACCTTTATCCAGACGCTCATCTTTGGCATTCCCGTGGTGTTTATCGACCACACCAAGACCCACTTTGAGTTTTTGGCCAAGACAAGGCTCTTCCCCGGGTTGTTTTTGGTGTCGGTGGTGGAGTTGACGTTGGCCACGTACATCCAGTTTGTATTGGGCTCAGTGTTTATCAAGAAGTTTGGCGCGTTTGTGCGCAACAGATTCACCGGCGCCACCATGGACGTGTTGGTGTGTGTATCGACTGTTGTGTCGTATTTGTTCTCGGTGGTGGCGATCGCCATTGGCGTATGGAAAGGCGAGGCTGAGAAGCCGCCTAAGGTGTTATTCGACGCGTTGACTATGATCATCGCGTTTGTGTCACTCGGCAAGCTCTTGGAGAACAAGGCCAAGGGCGCCACGTCCACAGCATTGTCGAAATTGCTCTCGTTGACGCCTTCCACGTGCACGATCATCAGCGACTTAGCTGCGTACAACGAGCACTTTCTGCTCGGTGCGGAAAGCCACGAGAAGCTGCCTGCAGTGTCGAACTTGCCCACGCGCACGGTCAGCATCGACTTGGTGCAGGCGGGCGACGTGGCCGTGGTGCTCCCTGGCGGCAAGGTTCCCGCCGACGGCACGATTGTGTTTGGCGAGACGGAGATTGACGAGTCCATCATCACGGGCGAGCCCTTGCCCGTACACAAGACCCGGGGTGACGCCGTGATTGGGGGCAGTATCAACGGCCCGCACTTGATGCACATGCGGGTGTCGCACACAGGGAAAAAGTCGCAGTTGCAGCAGATCATCGACCTTGTGCGCCAGTCGCAGGTAAGCAAGGCACCCGTGCAAAAGTTTTCCGACTACGTGGCGGCGCGGTTCGTCCCCGCTGTGATCCTCTTGTCCATTGCCACTTTCGTTGTTTGGATGATTGTGTGCCTCAGCGTGCACCTTGACGCGTTGCCCAAGGTGTTCCGCACCGAGGAGAACGGCAAATTCTTTGTATGCTTGCAGATTGCCATCTCCGTGGTGGTGGTTGCCTGTCCCTGTGCTCTCGGCTTGGCCGCGCCCACGGCGGTCATGGTGGGAACGGGCGTGGGCGCGTCGCACGGGGTGTTGATCAAGGGCGCCGACGTGTTGGAAAAGACCACTGGCGTGAATGTGATTCTCTTTGACAAGACGGGCACGTTGACCACGGGCGAGATGTCAGTGGTGAAGTACAAGCAGATCAAGGCCAGCAACAATCTGGTGTCGCACGCCGACTGGTGGACGCTCGTGGGGTCGGTGGAGGTCGGCTCAGAGCACCCCGTGGGTAAGGCGCTCACCAAAGCAGCCAGAAGCAACTTGGGTCTTGCATTTGAGGACGACCAGTTTGACGCCAGTGTTGCTGGAGTGAACGTTTCTGTTGGGCGCGGCATCGGGGCAGAGGTCACGTTGGACAACACCCGCGGCGGCATCAGCCGTACCCATACCGTGCACGTTGGCAACGACAAGATGGTGGAACGCGACTTTCCCTTGTTGTTGGGCGCCATCGACTCCGAGTTGCTCAAGTCGGTGCACACGGTGTCGCACGTGATTGTGGACGGGGAGTATGCCGGCTATCTCGAGTTGACGGATTCACTCAAGAAGGGCACACGCGACGTCATCCAGTACTTGAAGCACACCGAAGGCTACCTTGTAGGCATGGTGACGGGGGACAACGAGGGCGCGGCCATGCGCATCGGGCGTGAGGTGGGCATTGCCCCCGAGAATATCTTTTACGGAATATCGCCGGTGCACAAGGACGCTGTGATCACCGACATTAAGCACCGCTGTGGCGATGCTCTGGTGGTGTTTGTGGGCGACGGCATCAACGACGCCCCCGCGTTGGCCAAGGCCGACATTGGCATGGCCATTGCCTCGGGTACCGATATTGCCATTGAGAGTGCCGACATTGTGTTGCTCGGCAGCAGCAAAGACCAGCAGACGGACTTGTACGGGGTGGTGAATGCGTTGAAGATCTCCAACGCCACGTTTGGCCGGCTCAAGATGAACTTTGTGTGGGCCACTGTGTACAATATGTTCATGTTACCGTTTGCCATGGGCTGCTTCTTGCCGCTCAACGTGATGTTGCCGCCCGTCGTTGCGGGTGCGGCCATGATGTTTAGCTCGTTGAGCGTGGTGTGCAGCTCGTTGTTGTTGAAAAGGTGGACGCCGCCCAAGATTGATGCCGCCAAGACCGATATTGACCATGAAGCCGTGGTGGGCCAAGAGTTTAGCTTGAAAAGCGGCACTAAGGAGGAGTTTGACTTTGTCAAGAGGAATAAGCGGTTGAGCTGGAGCCGGTTGTTTACGCACGGCAAAAAGAGATTGGCACGGGGTAGCCAGGAGTACGAGTTGGTTCCCAGGAGAACGTTCTAGAATGAGCAAGCGTAGTGTATACGTGATAGATGACGACAACTTTAGTGTCTTAATGTGATATTACCTTCCTTATGTGCCACACCACGTTGGCTTTTCTTTCTCCGCAAGGATAGAACAAGAATGTAGATGTCACAAAGAGGCTCCCGTACTTTCCTCCTTCCCAATGGTTGGTGCTGACGATGCTATGGTTGGTGCTGGTGATGCCAGATTCAACTGTTTCCTCATTCTCCCAGCATAACAAAATCGCACACCCAATTCTAAGAAAGCGCTGTATATACTTTCCCCAGCACTGCCACGCACATATTGCAAACTGCAAAGGTATTTATATACCCCTCAAGGATGCGGCACGAAAACTAGCCTTTCCTCCTGGCCTCTCCTCTCGCTCCTCTTCTTTTCCTCTTTACTGCAGTAAATCATGAGATTCCTGGATGTCGTGTTAGTGTCCATTGTTACGAGTTCCGGGTTCGCCATGACCCTTGGCTCCGTGGCTACCGCCACGCCAGCCGTGGCCACCTCTTCCACCGACGCTGCAGCCATTGCTGCAGATGTTGCGCCTGTACATTCGGACCAGCAAGTAGGTGTCCTGGGGAAGAAGAGTGAGAAAGGCAAGAAGGGTAAACAGGGCTGGACCTGGTCCAAGGGCATCTCGGTGAGAATCAAGGATACTGAAAAGTTTGAGCCCATTGAGGATGGTGGTGAGGCTGGTGGTGCTGTGACTGGAGGGGAGGAAGGTGATTCTGTATTTGTTCCCCTCGGCTTGGATCTCTCGTCAATTCCTGAAGGCGATGAAGATTTCCAGCGACGCGGGTTGTCTACGGCGCTCTTCCACGTTCTCTCGGCGGGCAAGGATGTTGCTGCCAAGAAGGTGGCTGCGTTGAGGAAAATAGTGCAGATGTTTGAGGAGATTAAGCAAGCGAGCATGATGAAGGCAAAGGCAAAGAAAAAGGGAGTGAAGCACACGGGCAGTGGGGAGGAGTGTGGCGAGTTGTTTGAAGACCCTAAGGTACAGACTGTGATTCGAGGCTTGCGCAAGCGCGGGGAGGAGGATTTCCAAGATGGGATGGTCAGCGAGTTGATCAAGCGGTTTAGCAAGAACAAGGATGTAGAAGCCTCCGAGGAAGAAGAGGAGGAAGAAGAAGAGGAAGGCGAAAAGGAGGGCGAGCCCGAGTCATCCACAAAGTTCCCCAAGCTCAAGAAGATCAAGAAGTTGATTTCCCCAAACAAGGGCTCCCAGAAGGAGGAAGAGGAGGAGGAAGAGGAGGAGGAAGAGGAAGAGGAACATGTGGACAAGGTTCCTGCTGGCAAGCTGAAGGAAAAGTCCAATTGGAATGAGAACAAGAACAAGCAGTACAAGCGCGAAGAGGATGTTGCTGCCAACGACTTTAAGAAGTTGTTTGGCAAGGGCGGTAACGAGAACGAGAACAATGAAGAGACTGAGAAGGATGATGAGGACTGTCCCGAAGATAAGGAGAAAGATAAGGAAGAAGATACTGGGAATAGCAAGACAGGCGGTCTCAAGTCGAAGTTCTCGATGCCTGACTTGAAGTCGAAGATGCCTGACTTGAAGTCGAAGATGCCCGATTTGAAGTCGAAGATGCCTGACTTAAAGTCAAAGTTTGGCAAGGGTAATAGTGAGGGTGATGATGATAATGACGAGGAAGACACTGGCAAGTCCGGCAGTCTCAAGTCGAAGTTTTCCATGCCTGATTTGAAGTCCAAGTTCGGCAAGGGAAATAGTGAGTTCTCGGAAAAGGGTAGCAATGGAAAGCTCCGCAAACGAGATGACGATGTAGCTGCTGCCGATTTCAAGAAGTTGTTTGGAAAGGGTGGCAACAAGAATGGGAGCAAGGAGGAGCCCACACAGGAGGACGAGGATTGCCCTGAGGAGAAGCACGAGAAGGAGGAGTCCGTGTTAGCGCCCGAGCCTGAGCCAACTCCCGAGGAAGAAGTTGATGAGGACTGCCCTGAGGATAAGCACAAGAAGGAAAAGGAGGGGGAGGAAAGAACGGGGAGTGGCAAGTCTGGTCTCAAGTCGAAGCTCAAGATGCCTGACTTGAAGTCAAAAATGCCTGACATGAAGTCGAAGATGCCTGACTTAAAGTCGAAGATGCCTGACTTAAAGTCGAAGATGCCTGATTTGAAGTCGAAGATGCCTGACTTAAAGTCGAAGATGCCTGATTTGAAGACGAAGATGCCTGACTTAAAGTCGAAATTTTCCAAGAACAAGGGCAGCCAAACCGTTGAGGAAGATGAAAACTGTCCCGAGGACAAACTTAAGAACGATAATGGCGAGAAGCGCGAGGTTGCTGAGGAGGAAAACACTGTTTCCCAGCAGGACTTGAAGGGCTTGCTTGGTAAGTTTAAGGGTGGAAAGGGCAACGGCAATGGTGAGAAGGAGGCCGAGAAAGAGTATGATGGGTGGAATGGCGATAATAGCAAGGATGAGGATGAGGAGGAGGGCAAGGATGAGGAGGAGACTGGTTCTGATGCTAGAAGTGGCAAGTTTCCCAAGCTCGAGAAGTTGAAACAAAAGTTCGCCAAGGGTAACAAAGGTGACAAGAACCAGGCAGAAATGGAAATGGAGGAAGAGGGCAAGAATGTGGACGTGGATGAGGCTGAGTCCAAACCAAAGAAGAAGAAGGAGATTGGTAAGGGGGAAGAGGAGAAGGAGGAGGAGGGGAAGCCTGGGTGTGAGGATGACGTGGATGTCGAAGACTCTGACTTGCCCCCCGTGCCCAACTTTGCCAAGGGTGGCAGCAATGGCAAGGGCAAGGGCGGCAGTAAGTTCAGCAAGGACGAGGAGAATCTGCGGGCTGTGGAGAGACGCCAGGTTTTGGAGAGCTTGGAGGTGCTCCTCGCGACGAAGGACAGTGGCGCTGTTGTCGCTGCTGACTCTGACCTTGCCAAGCGCGACCTTGCCGACGACTTGTTGGAGCGGGTGTTTGTCTTGTTGAAGAATTCCGGGATGATTAATGACATTATCCGGATGTCTTTGGTTGACAACAGGGTGCGCGCGGGGTTAGCAGACTTGACTATTACGTTGTTGCGCGACGGCGATATCCCCTGGACGGCCATTTTCACGGCGTTGGAGGGCACGGGGTTGGCTACCGATATTGTGCGGTTTTCCATGACTGACGAGCCCACGCGGCGCGGGTTGGAGGCGTTTGTGATGGAGTTGTTGCTGGCAATGTTGGACCGCGAGGTTATCCAACCACTGGAGGTGTATGCCATTCCCAAGATTGCCCGTGACTTTACAGACCATGGGGTGAAGCTCGACGACAAGACCAGCACCAGCAGTGCCGAGCTGGTCAAGACGTTTCCCCTCCCTGAGTTGGCTGGCGACAAGCTTGAAACAGTGACGGGTGCCGTGCCCATCACTCACCCCAACCAGATGCCCGGCCAGAGGATCTCCGGCGGGCCATAATGGCCAAGATGTTTACACTGTCTGTTTCTCTCGGCAGGTACATGTGCCTATCGTTATCCTTATGCTCTTTTGAATACCACTGAATATATGCTGATTAGAAAATCACCTTGCTGTTGCTGATGTTCTTGCTGTTTATTTGAATTCTAGATGCAAAGTAAAAACGAAAGCAAACGCTATAAATTACCAGAAAATACGTGTCCGTAAACCATCGTCTCTCATTCTTTGTGCTCTAGCAAACTTACAAAGCCAAGAAAGCACCGGCAGCCAAGGCGGCGGCACCAGCAGCAAAACCGGTTCTGCCAGCAGCACCCTCGTAGGTGGTGACGTTGGCGACAGTGACATTGGCTGGGGCAACGGTGGAGGACTCTGGGCAGTAGGTGGTGGTAATGGTGACGACAGAGGTTCTGGCAGGGCAGGAGGTGACCTCAGGTGGGCAGTCGGTGATGGTCACCAAGGTGGTGGTGAGCTCGGTGACGGTGGAGAGTGGGCCAGAAGAGGAGGAGCCGGCCTGGACAGCGGCAGCAGCAGCGGCAAACAAAGCGACGGTGGAGAATTGCATTGTGGATAATTAACGAAAGACTAGTAGTTGGTAGTAGTGGTGACTTGTGGTGTGGAGAGAAGAAAAGGGAACAAGGACTACCTTCGAGGGGGATCGGCATCTGTATTTATAATGCCAGAAACTTGTTGTCGTCGGGAGGAGAGAGACGATAGACGGCCTCCATTGGGCCTCACCTTCCCTCTCTGACTAACTCTAAACTAGCCTCGCGCAACCAAGGCGGGAGGAGAAAGAGGAATTGTGTATGTATGAAGTGATGCGATGTGTTAATGTTTGTTTACTTTTCGGCACATCTCGTCGCGTGAAAACCGATTTTTTCACGCCCACTTCCGTTGTTCTTCCCATCGCGCCACTTTTGTGTCACGTGGGTTGACTCGAGGAAAGGTAGGTGACGAGCGTGTCTCTGCGGCACCAGATGCAACCACAAAACGGAATAGGTGCCACATGATTGGACACCTGCCGCCTCTGCCCACACGCTAAGCCAGTATGCGGCCCAAAAGAGACGAGGTAGCACAGAACCATCTAACCCGAATAGGTAGTCATCTTTCCAAGAAAAGACAACACAATAGGGTTCTGTAACTTCGACACAAGACGCCAAAGGGTGCTTTGCAGGTGCAATGGCCTGACAAGAATTTTTGGAAGGGAGGGGGTGCAGGTGGAACGTAGCACGAGATACGATGTGACGGGAAGTAATAGGGGAGCCAAGAGAATGAGAAAGGGGAAGGAGGTGATTGGTTGTGGAGAAGGAAGAAAAAGAGGTACAAAAGCCATCCTTGGCTGGCTCCATAACCGAAGAAGTAGTTGGCCCTTCCCCTGAGGAGAGTTGGTGGTTATTTGCATGGCCAAGAACTGGTGGCGTGCAGCGAGACGGAGACGAAGACGCTCGCGCAGGACCAAGCATTGTTGGGAGATAAGGATAGTTAATAACACGTGCAAGTCACACGCTCTGGTGGCAGGTGTGCACCTGAAACTGCACGACTCCCCGCACCTGCACTTGCACCACCTCTCGCTACAACTAGCAATACCAAAACACTGAGAGGACAATACTGGGAGGACAACAGCACTGGGAGCAAGCAGATTCTGGCGTCATAATATTGCACTAATGCAACGCCGCTTTTTGTTACCCTTTTTTTGTTGTGTGTTGTGGTTTCGTCTTTTCGGATTTGCGCGTTTTTCTCTTTCCGATCCCCAACCCCTAATTTGGTCTAGACCGCACCGCACGTAATCGGAAGAGTGGGCGGATACCCACCCTGAAGATGGTTGTCAGTGGCACTGGCTCTACAGTGCTGCCACCAGTGCTTCTGATACACTCCTGTTCCCTCCCTACATATACAGAGCAGCTTCTCCCAGGGGAGGCCACTTTCCCTCCCAACGCGGGACTCGAAAAATGACAATCGGCGAGAAAACAACAGAAAAAAATTTCAGTCTTTTTTCTTTCCGGTGGGGCGGGCGGGCCGGGCCAACTGTTCCTCCATTTTGCCTTGTGGTCCCCAGACGCTCTCAACAAAGAAGGGGGACACCAGATACAGAACTGCACCCACCGTGCCGCAATTATTGCACGCGGTGCTGTGTATGGGCTGCGGGTGTTTGTGACAGTAGCAGCGCGGCACCGCCAAGTACGGCAGCCCTTTCTCCAAATCTCTCCTCAAATTTCACCCTCCAACTCCTTCTCTCTCCCTTCCACGCTTGTTCTTCCTCTTATAAGTGATTCCCAGCACAATACGCCATAATGCAATACCTCCTTATTTTTGTCCTCCCTCTCTCTGTGCTTCCTGCTATACTACCCCCCCTCCTCCCTCTATCTCTCTTTCCTTGCTACTCCTCCCTTTCCTTACTATCCTGCTTAAAATTCCGAGCGTGGGTTGACGTTCTTGCGCGAGTACCAGCTGATAAAATCGCGCAACGCCGCCCGCACCCGCCTATTGTCCTTGTTGGGCAACGCCACGCTCACGGTGTTGACCAACTTGTCCACCTCCTTGCTACCCACATTGGGCAACGTCAACACCACCTGCCGCAACCACCCAATGGCGACATTATAGTCAGGCACCACCACCAAGATCTTCAAGATCAAGTCGTTGGCATCCTGCTGCACGTCTGCATGGAACCGGAATATCACCCCGTGGAGCACCACCTGCAACAACTCGCAGCCCTGGTTGCCGGTAAGCATGAAATGCTGCACTGCAGCACGCAACGGCTCCGGGTCCTCGTCAAACAACGACACGGGCGGGTGCGGCATGCCCCACGACACCAAGTCAATGAGAAAGTGTACGCACGCAATCACGGGACCGAACTCGTTTACCAACGACAACGTGGTCTCGGCGGCGCTGAACGTCTGCTTGACCAACTCAAAATTGGTGACGAGCTTGAATGGGTTGAACATGAGCAACTCATCCAACATCCGGAAAAAGTCCTCCACCACGTCCGATATCTGCTGCACCCCCTGGGAAGTGCTCTGATTTCTCTGGCCCTGGTTGCTCTGCTGCTCTCCTTCCTTTGCGGCCAACAACTGGAAGAATGAATGGCTCTGTTGAAGAGCAAACTGGTACACCGCCTCTCTTGTAGCGCTGTTTGAGCACTCGTCGCCAAACTCGCGAATCACCGCCCCAGAGACCCAGAGGTAGCACCCGTAGTGCGTGCTCTGGAATCCCTGATGCAACAAGTTGGCAATATTGGGCAAGATCCGCTGCAAGAACGTGCCGAACGAGTGCACTGCCGTCTTGACCAACTTGGTGGTGCGCTCGCTCACGGCCACTGCGGTGCCAAACTTGCCCAACAACTGCACCGCTACAGGCCACACTTTGTCCATAAACAACTCCGCCGCGGGGCTTGTCGGCTTGTTGAGGTCGCCGCACCGCAACACACTGATAAAAATGGTGACAATCTGCACCTGGTCGGCAATGGCCTTGGCAGTCTTCTCGTCAGTACCGGCGCCACTACCCCCCGCTGGCTCCACCTTAGACAATCGCTCTAACACGGGGGCGATAAACATCTCGGCCGTCTTGTATATGTTCTCCTCGGGCACCTCGCCCACCACATGTGCCAACCCATCTGCCAACTCGTAGACCGACTCCATATCCAAGTGGTCCTTTACCTGCGCGTACAAGAGGTACAACTGCTCGAGGTAGTTAACCAATAGCGGCGCGCAGTCCTGGCAAAAGAACATCAACGCCCTCGACGCAGCAATGACGATGTCCTTATTCTCCTTGGTGCTCAAATCACCCACCTGGAACCCCTTAGTAATATAGTTCAACTGCGGCTCCAAAAACTCGGGGTTCTTGGCCGTCCACTCAGTGTACCGGCCAAGCACCAACGTGGCCGCGTACCGCACCTTGGGGTGCTCGGGCAACTGCACCAAAAACGACATGATTGTGGGCAAGATCGTGCTCTCCAGGGAGGGCACCTCCTTGGCCATGGCGCGCATCGAGAACAACGGCGCCTCCAAGTACTGCCAGTGGCCCGCGTTGCTCTTGAGGATGGTTTGGATCTGCTCAAACGGAATCAGCAACGCACGTGTGGCCCCCAACACCGCACAGCAGTCCTTGAGCACGTCGCCCATCTCGTACCGAAACTCCTTGAACTTGTCCTCCTGCTCCTTGTCGCCGCTGAACAAATTGTTATCGTTGGCGCCCACAGGGTACTGCAACTGCTTGATGATCACCGACACCAAGTCATAGTACACATCGCCCAACTCGGCGCGCGCTGCTTCGAATTTGGGCACCATCACCAACTGCTTCAACAAGTACCAAAAGTAAAACGTGTACTTGACCACGTCCAAGTCCTCGTACTTGGTGCACGCCAACAAGATGCGCACGAGCGGCTTGAAGTGCTGAGGGTTCTTGGCGATCAACACGTGCCACGACTCGCCACACTCCACGTATAGTCTCGTCAACCCGTCAACGGTCTCCGGGTCCTCCGACTTGTCGGGGTTCTCGCGCATGTAGGCGTCCAACTTGAGGATCTGCTGGTACAACGCGTCAATCAACTCGTAGTTGTCGATATCTCTGGTCTCGCGCACCACGGTGACAAGGCACTCCACGGCCTTTTCAAACGTGTCATCGCGCAACAAGCTCTGGAAGATCAACGAGGTGAGCGCATTAATATGTAAGATGTTCTCGATGGGGCATTCCGTGATCCAGCTGTTGAGGCAGTCGAGAATGGACGAATTGGTGGCGGCAGTGCTGCTGCTGTTGCTGCTGCTGCTGCTGCTGCCTCCCGACTCGACCAAGGTCTTTAAGATCACCAACACCTGCTCAACATTATCGGTGATCAACTCTTGGGTGCGCTTGTTGAACTCGTCGTCGCTCAAGCTTGTCTTTTTTGCGTCCGACAATTCTTCGGGAAAGACCTTCAACACCTCCAACAACACCGGCAACAAGTCCGGCACCGAAAGGCGGCTGATGATCTCGGACACAGCATTGGTCCACGACAAGTACTGCAAGGCAAACTGGGCTAACGCCACCGCCAACTGGGTGCGGATGAGCCTCTGGTTCTGCTGCGGGAACTGGACAATCAAGTCCAAGATCGAGTTCTTGAGCGTCTCGTAGTTGGACTCGGGCAACTGCGGTAAGTCGTAGATGATCTTGGACCGGAGCGTTTGCGCGGCAAAAAGCTGCAACTGGACATTGTCACGCGAGACAGCGTCGCTCAAGATCGTGTGTACGGCCTCCCATGCCTCTTGAGACTTTTGGAACGCTTCCAAGTAAGTGGTGGCGTTCTTCTTTTCCTCCTGCGATGCGTTGCTGTACATGGTGGTCAACGCCGCATTGACCTGATGCAATGTGTTTGCCGACGCCATGGTGTATGCTGGGTAAAGGGAGTGTGGCGGAGGATGAGGCGGTGGTGAAGACGATGTGGTGGTTCCTTCTTCTGACCCAAGCGAAATGAAAAAATGAGAACAAAAAAACTTGGGTGTACTTGATTGTGCCATGCACGACTGGGAAGGGATCTGCCTTGACCTGGGTGCAAAAGGGGAAAGCCAGACGGGGTGGTGTGAAGAGAAGATAGTGATATGGTTGGGTGTTGGCAGGGGTTGTCTGTGGTTGCAGCTGTGGCTCTTCGCATCGTGTTTGCTGCAAGGAGTGTGTACTGGGACAGCCACGTCAAGGAAACAATTCACCGTGATCTCAGGAAGGTTCCACTTTCCCCATGCTCTATTGGTGATCTCGTCCCCCACCCCAATCTCCCTTGTGCTTTCATGACCAAGCTGGGGCCTCCCTGGTGGAGCCAGGGCCTCTTTGACAACGTGCTCACCCTGTGATGCTCCTCTCCCATTGTGTGCCTGCGCGTGGCACTGCGCGAGAAAAATATAAATACATCCTTCAGCCACACAGGACGAAAATTTTTAAACGTGTTCCACTTGTTTATATGTTGAGCAGAACCAGCAAAACACTTTTCCTCCAGCCCACCCAAGCACTTTCACACCATTTCCACACAGCACCTGCAGCCATGTCCAGACCCATTGTGATTTCAGGCCCCTCCGGCACCGGCAAGTCCACTCTCTTGAAGAAGTTGTTTGCCGAGTACCCCGACAAGTTTGGCTTCTCGGTGTCCAACACCACAAGGCAGCCCCGCGCCGGCGAGGTCCACGGCAAGGACTACAACTTCAGCAGCGTCGACGAGTTCAAGCAATTGATTGCCGACAACAAATTCATCGAGTGGGCCCAGTTCTCGGGTAATTACTACGGCACCACCATCAAGGCGGTGAGAGACGTGGCCGGGAAGGGCAGAATATGCTTGCTCGACATTGATATGCAGGGGGTCAAGTCGGTCAAGAACACAGACTTGAATGCGCGGTACTTGTTCATCAGCCCTCCCAGCACCAACGCCTTGAGAGAGCGCTTGACCGGCAGAGGCACCGAGACGCCCGAAAGCTTGGAGAAGCGGTTGGCAGCGGCCACCGCCGAGATGGAGTACGCCAAGACCGGCGCCCACGACAAGATCATTGTCAACGACGACTTGGACAGGGCCTATGCCGAGTTCAAGAAATTTATCTTGGAAGAGTAGAGCAGACGTTTTTAGTGCACATTAGAGATGCCATGGGTTAGTCACGTGGCCGCCTGCGGCGCCGCCTCTTTAGCCTCATCCAAACAGAGAACAGGAGAATGCGGGAAGGGAGATTGTAGAAAAAAAAAGCGGGTCTGTGTGCGAGACGGCGGATCGTCACTTGCTTCCCCCATTTTATAAATCACCCGATCTGATTAGAGGACAGACCATACACAGACCGCTGTACCTATACACATACACACATATTCACCCTAGCATGAGCAACCGACTCCCTTTATCACTGACGTTTGACCAGGAAGCGTATGTGTAAGCACACGGCATGGCCAGTGCCAACCCCTTCCCGCACTTTCCTCCTTTCTCCTCCGGTACTAACAGCCTCCTTCCAGTGAGCCCGATGTGCTCAAGAAGATGTGGATTCGAGCCAAGGAGCAGCCGTTCGTACCTATTGGCGCCCTTCTCACCGCCGGCGCCGTGTTCTTGGCTGGGCGGTCCATGAAGCGCGGCGAGAAGATCAAGACGCAGAGGTACTTCCGGTACCGTATCGGCTTCCAATTAGCGACTTTGGTGGCCCTCGTGGGCGGCGGGATGTTCCTTGGTGCTGAGACGGCCGAGCAGAAGAAGACGCGCGAGGATATCTTGCGCGAAAAGGCGAAGCAGAGAGAGAAGTTGTGGATCGAGGAGTTGGAACGCAGAGACGCCATCATCCAGGCGCGCAAGGCCCGGTTGGAGGAATCCAAGAAGGAGTTGCGTGCGTTGGCACAGCAAGAGTTTGACGACGAGAGAAGCGAGGGAGAATGAGGTACACGTCGTCGGCATGTTTTTTGGTGCTGGACCGGACTCCCTTCATTTTTGTACATAGTTACACAAATATCACGCAACATATATAGATGCAACCATTTATGACTCGAATAGTAGCCGTGCTTTCACCACGAGGAGCTCAGCATATGTGGGTAGCTTCTCGTCGAGGTGGATGTCGCTGTCCAAGACCATGGACACACTCGCGTCAGTGGCGCAGAGTACGTCGGCCGTGACAGTCCCATCGCAGGGTAAACTGGTCAATGCCTCGCAGATAATGACCGCGGGACCCTCTTCCTTTGCCTGGAAGTAGCTGTGCAACTCGTCGCCGGAATCGCCAAGCTCGTGGAGGACGACAGCGTCATACGCTTCGGCAAGCTCTTCCTCTGTGAGAGCAGAAACGCTTCTGAATGACACTCCTTCGGTGTGTGCAAGGGTAGGTCTGGTCCTGTCGCTGCCACTCACGCAGAGCACGGTCTCGTAGTTTCCAAGCACAGTGTTGAGGTCACAAAACACCGCGCGCCCTCCAAACAACTTGTGTAACTTGGCACACGTCTGCTGGAGCTGGGCATTATACCCGCTGGCAAGCATGCGCGGGGAGAACGCGGCACCAGAAGCATTGCCCGTATTACTATAGTAGTCTTTCCCGTTGTAGGCCTCCCTCTCGTGTGGCAGTAGCATAGGGAATGACGGCACTAGCGGAGTCTCGGCGGTGCTAATGTGGGCATGAAACATCGACAACCTATGCTGTGCCGACATGGTAAAACAAGAAGAAAGGGGTGGCTGTAGCAGACTGGTGACGGTCTCTAGTTGCGCAAAAGAGAAGAGGAGCACCTCGAAACTTCTTTCACCGACAGTGCTTACTAAACCGTGGGTATCGTTTTGTGGTGCAGGAAAAGGTGGTGCAAAATGGAACCATCTCACGTGACCCGGAGTTTCATTTCCTGAGTTTTATTGACTGTCCCTACAAAAAAGGAAGCATACACACACCAGCTGCTATATTCCCCTACTCGTCGGCATTGCTCAACTTGTACAACTTGATATAGTCGTCGTTCAAGTCCTGCATCATCTCTATGATGCCGTGGTTGCCCACATGTTCCGCAGTGGTCTTGCTCTCGGAGTACAACGCGCGCACCAGGGAGTCGATCTTGATCGACCCCTCCCACGCCACCAAGTCTGCCAATGTCAAAAGCAAAAAGGGCGAAAAATCCGAGTACCACCGGTGGTTCCACACAAGCAACCGTATTATCGCCTCAAGGATCTTTTCGTCCAACTGGCTCATCATCTTGGAGTAGCTGTGGATGAACGACGTCGACAGGTTGGTCGAGTTCTTGCCAATGAGCTTGGTGCGCTCCATCAGGTAAAACTTCAACATCTCGCGCTGCGACTTGGCTGAGAACCGCCCGCTCAAGGCGTTGGCAAACGCCACCGAGCCTTCCTTGAAGTGTTTCAACCGGTACGCCGTCGAGCCCAAGATCTCCCACTCCAACGTGGTCTTTTTGTACTCCATCTGCTGCGCCTGGAAGTGCACCTGCTCCGCCTGCCACATGGTGTACGCGCGCAAGTCCTCGTACAACAACATGAACAAGTTGTCGAGCCATCTCTCGCACAACCGCTTCTTCTTGAAATCGTTGTCGAGGTCCAAGGTGCTGTCGATCTCGGTAGCGATGGTGTTGTCGCCGGGCTCGCTTTGCTCGCTGTGTTCACTGTGCTCGGCTTTGCCGGGCGACTTGATGGCGATAGTAGAAGCGGCGTCGCTTTCGGCTGGTGTCTCCGCTGGGGTTTCGACGCCGGTGGCAGCGCCGCCATTCACAGAGTTGATCGAGCTCTTTCTTGCGTGCCCATTGCTCCCCTGTCGGTCCTTGCGGTACTCCTCCTCCATTACAAACACCTTGGCGCGGTACTTCAACAACGCCTCCCACCCCGTCTTCGCCACAATCTCCGTCAACAAGTCGTACGCCTTGGCAAATGTCGACTTCAAGTTGGCTGCAGGCAAGTTGGCCAACTGCGGGTCTAAGTTCTTTTGCTCGTAGCTGATCTCGCCGCTCTGCAAGTTCGACACTTCGTCCAAGGTCACTTCTGTGGGCGAGGGCAAATGCAAGTCCTCGCTGGCGCGGATGGGCGTCACCCGCCTCAACAGAAACTTTTCCTTGTGCGAATTCATGGGGCACGAGTTCAACGTGAGCAACGCGTTCTCAAAGTCGCCAAGCTTAGTGTACACTTGCACGAGCATGGCCCACGTCTTGTAGTCCGAGGGGGATGATTTCACCGCCTGCTTCGCCAACTCGAGCGCCAACTCGGGCCGCTTCTTGTCGAGACAAAACTCGGCCTGCAACACCAACAAGTGCGCGTCACGCTTGTTGTGCTCGATGCCCTCGCTCATGGTGCGCACAGCCGCAACTTCATCCTGCTTCAACAATTGCACGCGCGCAATCAACGACACCACGCTGGGTTCTGTCGCCTGCAACCGGTGCAAAATCTCCAACGCGCGGTCATACGTTTGCGTCAACTGCACCACACGCAAGAACCCATCGACCAAGTAGTTGGCAACCACGCTGGGCTGCGGAATGTCGACGCCGCATCCCAACTTGGGGCCCTGGGCAAACAAGGTCTCGAACCCCTCGAGGAACGAGTTCAACAACTCCTTGGACGCAATGCCGTTGTTGAACGGGTTGATCTTGCGCACCTCCACCAACCCGCCAGCCTTGTTGACGTCGTCGTCGTCGCTCTCCAGCACCGCGCGCACAATCGACGTGACAAATGTCTCGAGCCAGAGCCGGTCAATATCGGCCGTCTCTAACTTGTCCTGGATCAATTTCCCGTCACTGTTGACCACCTGCACCTCGAACTTGCCCGGGATGTGCACGGTTACGCGCATGTCCACCTTGCTGAAGGCGTTCCACGTGCAGTAGGTCAACTCAGGCACCTTCCAGTGCTTCTTCTCGCCAAACCAGTACTGCGACTTGGCTGTCATCAAGGTGGCCAAGCTCTGCAAGTGTGCTGCAATGGACGCAGTGCTAGAAGTGTCCACACCAGTGTAGTACAAGAAGGTGCCGATCTGATTCTCGGGTTTGGCGCTGGCGGAGTACTTGTGAATGTTGCAGAGGTCTGCGGGGCCCAAGTCGGCAAACTGCTGCAACCGCGTGGTCCTATCGTACACGCACGCGCCGGGGTAGTCCTCCTTCACTTCGGGAATAGAAGCAATTGATGGCGGGAGCATCCTGTAAAAGGGTGGTAACGGTGTCTGGGGAAAAGGGGGCGGGGGTGTTGTTGGCTATGTTTTTGTTGTGCTCACGTACATGTGTTCAGTTTTTTTTCTGGTGCACCGTTGTCTCGATCGTGCTTATGTAAGCGGGGGCTATACTCCTGGCCCCAGCCACCACTAAGGGAGAGAGACTGGTGCACAATACTATACCCTATTGTTTCTGTGGCTATACGTGTACTTGTACATGTGTGTGTGTGCACGCCGGCGTCCCTTCCTCCACTCACCTCTTTGACTTTTTGCTCTGGTGGCCGGAGCCCTCCTCCGCCAACTCGTCGTCGATACTGTCCCAGTCCTTGGCGGTCAAGCAGTACTTTTCCGGCGGCAAGTTCAACCCCCACTTGGGGATCACCGCTGGTAAGGACTTGGAATTGCGCTCCTGGGCCAACTCCAAGAGCAACTCCTTGGGCGGCGTGGGCTTGAACTGGTAGTTGCTGCGCGCGGCAATGGCCAACCGAATGTCATCGGTGTTGACTGTGCTGTTGGCAACCGAGTTCAAGTTGGCGTTGGCACTGACAGGCTTGGCGTGGTCGTTGTACACGATGGCGTCCTTGAGCACCGACTTGGTATATCGATGGGCAAAGTCCATGAGCTGTAGCGGGACGTGGTCCTGGTACGCTTGGATGCCCTGGGTGGCAAAGATAAGATGGAGGAGTCGCACGTCGCGGGGCACAATGTTCTCCTTCTTGTCGGCGGCAGCGGCGGCGGCGGCAGCAGCAGCAGCAGCATCGGTGCCTGGCTGCGCCGCCGTGCCGGTGCCGGTGCCGGTGCCGGTGCCGGTGGTTGTGTTGCCAGCAGCGGCTGTGCTCCCATTTCTGACGGAAGGACTGGCACCATCACCTGACGGCGGTGCGGTGTTGGCAGGTACGCTCATGGGGAGATAGTCTTGGGTTGAGGTGCTTGTTGTTTTGTTGAATGTCATTTTTTCCACCACTTGATTTTTTGTCTTTTCTGGTTGGCACTTTCTCTCACGATTGCTAGCACCAGATGTCCAAGGAAACAAAGCTACGCGAGGAGGTCGTGGTGCAGCCGGACTCCCTTGACTTGGCATCTCCCACTGGGCCCTGCCGCCTGGTGTGCCCGTTCTCGTTTTTGGCCCGCGACGAGACGGCAGACTGCGCCTTGCTCGTGCTCAACCAGGAAGTCAAGATCGACTTGCGGCGGCTCTGGAGCAGCAGCGACGTCGTGGTCTGCGCCGACGGCGGCGCCAACAGAGTGTATGACTACTTTAGTGACGATTCCGAGAGGCTGCGCTACATTCCCCGGTATATTGTGGGCGATTTCGACTCGTTGCGTGGCGATGTGGCCCAGTACTACCGCACAAAGGGCGCGCGCATCATCCCGCAGTACAGTCAGTACAGCACCGACTTTATGAAGGCCGTGTACGTTGTTCAGTTGCACTACCACTACAACAGAAGTGCTGGCAAGTCCGACTGGTCGGCGCAGGTGGACTCCGAGAGCGGGCTCGGACAGTTGTGGGAGCTGCTCGACCGCGACAGGGCCCTACCGATCAAGATCTACGCCATGGGCGGGATTGGCGGTCGGTTCGACCAGACGGTGCACTCCATCAGCCAGTTGTACCAGCTCCGGCGGAGCAACCCCAACATCGAGATCTTTTTTATCACCCGTCTGGACGTGATCTTCTTGCTCCATGCGGGACTCAACTGGGTGGCATACGAGAGCAGGAGTGTGTTCAGCCATGAGGAACTTCCCTGCTGCGGGCTCTTGCCCTTGGGAAACAACACCGTGGTGCTATCCACGCACGGACTCAAGTACGACGTGCGCAACTGGCCCAGCAATATGTTGGGCAACGTGAGCTCGTCAAATGCGGTGAGCGGAACCACGGGGTTCTCCGTACATGCGTCCGATGACATTGTCATGAACATCGCCACCACCTTGTAGACCGCCACCTCATGGGCCACAACTTTAGAGATAATAAAATAGAGATGATAGATTGGACCATTCTCTCACGTGATCGCTATTTTCTCCTTCTGCACGACTAGCCAATCGAAAACAGAAGGTGCGCTCTGAAAATTTTCATCTGAAACCAACCTCGCAGAAAGGGTACAACTGGTCTGCAGCGTGTAATCCCTCCTTCTTACCATCCGTTTCACGTCACCTCTCAACAGCAGGTCCTTTTCCTTTCCCATGTTTAGGTCGTTGCTTAGGGACTCCCTCTGGGCACCCCTTCGGGCCGGCAGCCTCTTGTCGCAGCGAACTGTGGCCAGCATACCACGCACAATACTTGCACACGCGCCATTGGCCCAGACGCTTCCCGCACAGCCGCAATTGCCCTTCGCGTTCCAGTCCTCCTTGGCCCTCCCCACCGCCAGACCCTCGGTGTTGGGGCAGCTAGAAAAGAAGGGTGTGGCCACGGGTTTTGGTCTTGCTGGGGAAGTTGCTGAAGACAACACGGTGTATGCCGACTCGGTCTTGAGAAAAAGGAGAAAGAAGATGAAGAAGCACAAGTTGAAGAAGAGAAGAAAGGCGCAGCGGGCGTTAAAGATCCGGTTGGGCAAGATCTAGTAGAGCCCAAGTGTGTTTCATGAGAAGTAAGCGCCTTTTGGGCACCCACCCACTCTTTCCTAGGACCATTTGAAGATACATGTACATATTTGTGTGGATAAATATACACAGGGCATTTCGTATAAGCCTAGGGGTACGTGCAGTAACTAGCGGTTGCGGTGGTGCTTGCTGCCCCCATGAGTCACTGCGGCGATGGCCTTTCTATATATTTGACCGTGAAAAAAAGCGGCCAAGATGTCAGCTCTCCCAACACTTCTCAGCCCCACCACCACCAACACCGCCACCACCACCACACCATGTCCACAATCACATTTGTCACCGGCAATGCCAACAAGCTCAAGGAAGTGGTTGCCATCTTGTCCGATGGCGCCATCGAGTCCAAGGTCGGCAATTTCACCATCACCAACCACGCTCTCGACCTCGACGAGCTCCAGGGGACGATCGAGCAGGTGACCATCCACAAGGCCCAGCAGGCGGCGGAGGCCATTGGCGGACCCATTCTCGTGGAAGACACTTGTCTCGGCTTTGGTGCGTTCAACAACTTGCCCGGGCCCTACATCAAGTGGTTCGTGCAGAGCCTTGGGCTCAATGGGCTCGTCAAGATGTTGACTGGGTTTGATGACAAGAGCGCCAGCGCCATCTGCACCTTTGGCTACTGCGAGGGCCCCGGAAAGGAAGTGCACTTGTTCCAGGGGATCACAGAGGGCAACATCGTTGCCAGCAGGGGCCCCACCAATTTCGGGTGGGACTCGATCTTTGAGCCCAAGGGGTACGACCAGACGTACGCCGAGATGGACAAAGCGTTGAAGAACACCATCAGCCACCGGTACAGGGCGTTGGACAAGGTGCGCGACTTTTTGTTGTCAAAGTAGAGACAACAGTAACATGTTGATCGGTACGTGTTTACCTGCTTTCGTGCTTATCTGTACATGCGTGTTTGTATTATACGTAGGGAGAATAGGACCCCTCCTCCCCCACACCTAACTAAAGAGCTCCTTGACTTTATTGAGGAAGCCGCTCTTCTTCTTCTTCTGGTGGCGGTTCTTCTCTGGGTGCGAGCTCACCGCATATAAGTTGGGGGTGTCCTCGTTGTCGCTCGCCGATGACTTGCTCCTCGTGTTGGACACTACGTTGCCAAACCCGCCGCGGCCGACGCTAAACGACTTGTTTGACGTTATAGCGTGGAGCTCGGTCTTGGACGTCTCAGGCTCCACGTCCTGTAGCTTGCGCGTCAACTCGGGATCGTCGTTATTCACCATGTTGCCGTACCCGCCCCTTCCCGTGGAGATCTTGGACGTGGTCAACTGCGGTGTGTTGGAGCCCTGCGGCACGAGCTTGGGCGAGGGTATCTGGTCGCTCGACTGGATGTTGCCAGCACCACCTCTGCCTGTAGAGTAGTACACCTTCTTGTTGTTGGACACGGTCTTGTGGAGCCCCGGCTGCTGGTCTCGGGACTTGACCTGCGCCAACTTGTGCGACGTTTGTGGAGAAATGTAGTTGTTTTCGGACGTTTGGTATTGCGAGTGGTGGATGTTTCCCGCGCCCCCGCGGCCCGTTGAGTATGCCATGCGTGTGTGTGGTGGTAAATGTGCCAGTGGTGGTTGTTACGACTACTGTCGGTGTTGTTCGGATATGTGGCGTGGAAACAGCACGAAGGTGGGTTTATCTCTGAAATTGGAGGCTAATTTCTCTGTTTTATTGGTCCCACTTTTTTCTTCCTCTCTCTTGTCATCTTCCCGCAGCTCCACAATTTCTGCGTCTGCCTTCTCTGCTTTCTCCCCCGGTCGCCCGCTTTTTTCTGTTGGCGCTGAAACCGGCCCACACCGTGCTGCCGCGCACGGCATTTTGGGTCCCCCCAGAGAAAGGGTCACGCCTGCCCTTGCCCTTGCCCCTCCTCCACACCTCCACGCCTACCCACCACTACCCACCACCATTCTCTTCTCTTTTTGTGCCTTCAAGGAGGAACAGGTTGCCGCCCTCACCTTACCTCTCCTCGTTTCGGCATAGCTACTACCGAGATCACGAATGACCATTTCCACCTTTTGTTGGTCACGTGCCATTGTGTATACTTTATTTTTTCCTTGGCGTGACGCTTGCTCTCGGACTTTGACCTCCATGAGGTGGTCCATTTGCAACCTGGGTTCCACTCCGGCTACCTACAGAAGAAGCTGTTAAGCACCCCATCTCCTACTTGCAGGCATACCCGCCCTTCGTATTGAACTAGGAAGCCAGACCTGAATTTTACCTTCTCATTCTTCTGTGCTTTCTTCAGCCTTGGTACCGACTTCCTGTGCCTTGGCGCAGGCGCTTTCTGCGATGATGCCAACCGATTCCACAGTGGTGCCTGTCACTGTTTGGTCACTCGTCTCCAGATCTCCAATAGGCCCAACCCGGTGCCAGATCCACCGGAGAAGAAGCACATCCACAATTCTCGAGCTGGAGCTAATGGGAAAGATGTGGGCCCTGTCGACACAGGGGACCAAGATGGAGCATGGCACGTGGATCAACAATGTCATCCACATCGGCTCTGGCGCACTAAAGGTGCGTCTTTTCCGTTCAATTAAAGCCGCCAGTGACGAGAACGGGGGTGATCGAGCACGCAAGGAGTGCTGCCATACAGACACTGCGCTTCCCTATTTGGTTGCAAAGAATATGGTTGGCAAACCTTTTTTTCTCGCGTGATCCCTTTTTACAGGAAATGAGAATGCAGGGAAACGCAGCGTGCTTACATAAAATAAAAGGAGGAAACCACAGCAAAGCAGCGCATGAGTATGCACCATGAAGAATGCTGTCTATACAGCAGAGCCCAAGGGGGAGAGACTCTGTCCGTCATACACCAGAAGCCATGCCCTTACAAAAGGCTGTGCCACAACCACTTCCTCCCATGGAGAGGCGTTCCCACTGGGCTTACGCCAAACTGCTGAGCTCGATATAGATCCAGCACACACAACAAGTACTCACAACAGGGGGGACCCTACCTCGGCACGACCTCAAAAGACCATAGCGACGGCGACGAAGAGCAGCCGCAGCTGATGGTGCTCTCGCCATCGGAGCCGGTGTCTCCGGTCCCAAGTTCCCCTATGCTGATAGCGTTGCTCTGCTCGTCGTCGCCGTCGTTTGAACTTTCCTCAAAGCTGCCCCCGGGCAGCTCTTCGGCTCTGCCCTTGTATTTCTTCTTTGGTGGCGCGTGGATCAGTGGTGGTGTGCAGTGCAGTGGTGGCGGTGCCTGTGCCGGCGGCGACACTTTTCTTTCGTGAACGTCGTCCTTAGCGCTGATGATGTACAACAACGCCCCCGCAATCTGCTCGTCCCTAGCCAAGCTGTCCAACTCCTGGTCCACGAGCTCTGTCTCGGCGGCATGGACAACACCCGCTTCAGCATGTTGTTCCGCTTGTGGTGGAGCTGTTGTTGCTGCTGCTGCTGCTGCTTGCAACCACTGTTGGTGGCTGGTGTGCATAAGCCTAGCGTTGTTGTGCTTGTATAATCCCGCCCGTGACCGGTTGTTGCGCTGGGCGTGGACTTTTTGGCGCCAATGGGCACAGACCCCGCGCACTTTATTCTTTATATACCCGATGCAGCTCCGGGCGCTACTCTTGAAGCAGCGTGTAGTTGCCGCGGCCGTAACAGTTGCTGTTGCCGCTGCTGCTGTTTCTCTGTCTACCGCTAGTTCTGCTGTTGGCGCAGTTTCCTCAACCACCGGCATGCATCCTGGTGCATGGGCGTGCATGGCGCTCTGGTGGCTGCGGTGGCTCCAGTGCGTGAGTATGCTTGCCTGCTCCACGATATCCTCGGCGCTCACCAGGGGGTACTGCACCACGCAATTCTTGGCCGCGCCCAAACTGAGACGAGGATGGTGCATTTTGTACGGTCGCGAGGGGAGCGTAGTGTGGGGCGGCGGGAACGAGGCGTTGTCGGGAAGCAAGCGGATGCCCTCGCACAAGGTCTTGGTGCTGTTGTGTGGGGCGAGGGAAATAAGCGGCGCGACTATGCTAGCACTACCTGTCTTGGTGGTATCAGCATCATTCTGCTCGTTTGTTGTAGTTGTGTAGATGACCACATTTGCCGCTAATCTTTCTACTGCTTCTGTAGCTGTCTCTACTGTTGTCCCTGGTGGTGCACTCTGTCCACCTGCCGAGTCTGGCTTTTTGCTGCTGCGCGTCGAATGGCGGAGGATGGTGCCGTGGATAGAAAACTGCAACTCGTTAAACAGAAACGGGGATGGTTGCGGCTCCGCCAGGATGGTGGGAAGACCAAACACGTTGTTGGAGGCCGAGGACGGTGAGAGCAGTAGCTGCTTGTTGTGCCCCTGCTGGAGCTGCTGGGCGTGTATCATATTCTGTTGGTAAGGTTGTGGGAGTGTAATTGGTACCAGCAGGTTAGAGAACTTTGCCTGTGGCTTCTACCCTTGAAGATATGTGCTCCTTCCACGGTTTGTTATGCTGGTGCATTGTCCCTTTGTATGTTGCAATTTCATACCCGTTTAGTATAACCAAGAGTTCTGCCCAACTTTGGTACAACTTTGGTGCAAATTTCCGCAGAAAAGGGGAACTATCACCGTTGGGCACTCGGTACTCTACATAGTCTATTCCCAAGCCGACAATCCAGCAGTACTAACCTCCCTTCCGTGTAGGAGCACACGAGCCCGCCTTTGCCCGAGACTGCCCAACCATGTTGTGACTTTTTGTTAGGATTCTCCCTCGGTTTTGTGTCACATTTGGTGCAAACCAAGTTGCTCTCAAACGGATAGGGCAAAAAATTCTACACCCTTAGAAATGCCCGGGCCAAGTGACTATCATTGGCTGTTGTTTGCTCTCCATTTCTCTGCTATGCAACCTCCTAAGTACACGCTAAGAAGGGTTGACAGATGAAATAGAAAAAGCACACGAGGGGCAAAAAGAGCAAGCAATGAAAAGTGGCGCCGAAGCAAGTTTACACTCGGGATTTGTACAGGCGTGTCTCTCTGCGTGCAAATTTCATCCGAGTGAGGAACATGGAGTGGGTGTCAGTTGTGCAGCCCTGCTGCTCACGTGCACCGGGGCTCGGCCCATAGCTACATATGGCCCTTGTCTGCTTGCTTTTCGCCTTAACCCATTGCCTTTCCTTGCTTTGGCTGCTTTGGTTGCTGCGGTTGCTTTCTTTAGGTCCTCCACCCCCTATTGTCTGTCACCAGGCGGCTTTATTTCCGCGGCTTCGTTTGCTGCTTCTTCTTTTCATCCTCGTGAAGCAACGATTTGCGGTCACAGTTGGGTGTCTAGAAAAACACATATAAAGAAGCGGGTAGTGGCCACACCTGCGCCTGGGCCACTTGCTGCTTCCACCCCCCTTCTTCCCCTCCCTTGTCCCCTTCCACACACCACCCAACACTCCAACAATGCAGTTCGCCAGGATCGCTGTTTCCCTCGCCCTCGTCGCCACCATCCAGGCCGCCAGCCTGAGCAACTCGTCCGGCGGCGGCGCTGGTTCCAATAGCAGTGGTGCTGATGGCTCGAGCTCCAAGTCTGGCAACGCCGGCGTGGCAGGCCAGGCCAACGTCTACGGCGCTGCTGCCGGTGCCTTGGTTGCTGGTGCCGTTGCCTTATTGTACTGAGTGAGCCCCCGTATCCCGTGGCGGAAGGCAATGGCCACGAGCTAGCGCATCGCTTCTCCGAGAAGTCTGCCTTTGTACTATTACGTTTGCCGCTCGGCCCAGAGCATGTCTATTTTTTGTCAGCACTGCTTAATAAGCTGCATAGAATTGATGTTTTATTGCCGCAGCATAATTGCTAGACGTGCCATTTAAAAGAAGCATATATGGGGCTACTTCCTGACAGTTTTCCCACTGTGCACGGTTTAGAGCTCCCCTATTTATGGCCGCCTCCCAGGTGTGCACTCCATTCCATCTCATAGCAAGACAACAACAAGGCCTGTTCCTCCAGTGCCTGCCGTGCCAGGATATTTCGCTGTTTCTGCCGTACCCTTAGACCACCACCGCAAATTGTAGCTCCCTATAATATGGCGTTACTACACAACACGGCTTTCCCTCACCACCAGCAACAGCCTACAGAACGCCCGCGTGGTTACACCCAGCAGTCGTCTTCCTACAGCAAGATTACGAGCCCTCCTTGGTCCGTCCTCTCTTTTTTTCTTGTGTTCTGCCAGAATTTTTCTTGGTCTCATTGTTTACCATGTCGACGGATGCAAAATATTAATCGGGATACATTAAACGCCTCTATTTTTTAATGACAAGAAAGCTTGTGTGCCACACTCTGGATTCAGGAGTATGTAAATTACTCTTTGAAAAGGGGTTTCCGTCTTTCGGGCCGAGAGTTTCCGAGGATGGTGAGACCACTATTGTTTTGCGTTGAGGTAATTACGCAAGCTTGGTGGCGGTGAACAGCACCAGAAGAGGTGTATAAAAGGGGGTCTGCTCCTACCATTGTTGAGCCTTGACCTTTTACCTTCCCTCTACAGCTTTAATACATACAGATACACTCGAAAATGAAATTCACCAACGTTATTGCTTCCTTGGCTTTAGTTTCGGTCATTAACGCCGCCGACGAGGTCACCAACACGGCTGGTGCGGGGTCCACTGCCGTGACTGTCCATGATCACGGTTCTGCTGTGGCCACTGAGTCTGCTGCTGCTCACGACCATGACCATGATGACGACCATGACCATGATGACCATGACCATGATGACGACCATGACCATGATGACCATGATGACGACCACGACGACGACCATGATCACGATCACGGTTCTGCTGTGGCCACTGAGTCTGCTGCTGCTCACGACCATGACCATGATGACGATCATGACCATGACCATGATGACGACCATGACCATGATGACGACCATGATCACGATCACGGTTCTGCTGTGGCCACTGAGTCTGCTGCTGCTCACGACCATGACCATGATGACGACCATGACCATGATGACCATGACCATGATGACCACGACGACGACCATGATCATGGTTCTGCTGTGGCCACTGAGTCTGCTGCTCACGATGTCGAAGCATCCGCCGACCCTAACAGTACGGCCGACAGCACCACCGCCCCCGTCGCCAACGCTGCTACCGGGCCCTCCAACTACGGCGCTGCTGCTGGCGCCTTGGTTGCCGGCGCCGTCGTCATCTTCTGCTAAGAAGATGAAAGCCACTAACCCAATTTTTCTTGTAGAAGGCTTGTATTTGTGTACCATAACCAACGCCATCCACCATACTCCCCATATCTCTATATCTTCTGGCGCGAGCCCACCGTCGAGTCAAACTCCTCCGCCGGGTTGAACAACGACTGTAGTTGTCTTCTCGTCTCCTCAACATACTGTGCGCCCGTAGCTCCAGACACCAAGGCGTCACTGTCCTCGGCCAACTGCCGGGTGATGGCGGCAATAATCTCCTGACACTTGAGCTTCATCACCGTCACCTCGTTGTTCTTGCTGACAACGCGCTCTGCAAGTTGGTTATAGACAAGCAACAACCGGTAGAACCCCTCGGGACTGCCAGCATCACGGAGGGATACATCGGGGTTGGGAAGGGGAACGGTGGGGATATCGACGTAGGAGAATAGCTGCTGGAGACGCACAAGGACAAGGTCGTTGGGTTTCCCTGGGGACTGGCGCGGTGGGGCAAAGAGCGAGTGTCCGGCGGTGTTGAACTTGGATACTCTTGATGTGAACCTCGCCCACTCGTCGTCGGGGAACGAGTCCATGGAGCAGCAGAGGGGCACAGGGATAGTGAAAGAAAAAGGGAATTACAAACAGAACCAAGTAGTTGCACAAGGAGACAAAAAATAAGCATATACTATTCCCGCGCTGCTTAAAACACGTCGGGCAACCGTTCAATCACATACGAGTGCCCGCCCACGCTCATCAACGGGATCCCCGGCACTTTCCGTACACGCCTCTTCAAATCCGCATCGTTTGTGGCCACAATATAGCACTTGTGCTGCATCACGCGGTTCACAAGGCAGTCATCGGCATACGTGCCGGTGTGCGTGCACTTCAACCGCTGGATGCGGGGATCCTTGGCTAATTTAAGGGCAATGCGGTACTTGGGACCAAGTTTCTCCAACTCGGCCATCACACAGTCCGTGACGATGGGGATGCATTTCGCCATAAGACAGTCCATTAGCCCGCGCACAATGTCAACCTTCTTCTGGATGGAAAAGTTGATAAAGTTGGTGTCTATTAGCACCTGGTACGGCGGTTTGATCGCCTCGTTATACTTGAAGAACAACGCCGACGAGACTTGGGGCACGGAGCGGGTTAACTCGGGATCGTCCTTGCTGGTGTTGGTGTTGCTTCCGGTGGCGGCACCTTTCTTCATACGCTGGTCCTTGGCGTTGAGCGTGCGCTTGGTGAGGGCAAACTTTCTCGTCTTCTTAGCCTTTCCCATAGTGAATCAGTGGTAGTGGTAGTGGTGGTGGTAGTGGTGGTGGTAGTGGTGGTGGCAACAAAGATACTGCTGGTGATGTGTGGTTATCTGGCTATTCCTGTGATGAGATGGATTTGTGTGAACTTTTTTTTCTTTTCTTGGTGCAAACATTTTTTTGTCTTCATATGAGCACACCGCTCAAGACCAATAACCCTTCTAAACTATACAAAATTAGAACTAAATCAAAACCGGCTCTGCTATCAAGACCGTTAGCTGGACGGCCTCTCATATATAAGCTGAAAGTCGAACGCCGTGTTGTCGCTTTCGCGCCGCTTCCAGCTCAACAACCGGCTCACGGCAAAGTCCACTTCAAACATCCGCAACCGACGGTCAAACTGCTCGTCCAACCGCGTGACACCACTATCGCCCGCCACAGAACTATAGCAGAGCCAGATACTGCGCTGCCCATCCTTGGAGTTGGACAAGAGACACGCGTCGTTCTCGTGCTCGTGGCCCACGCTGAGCACGTGGTACCCGCAGTTCAAGATATCGTCATGCACCTTGTCGGAGGAGAATGTCTCAAGCGGGTGCTTCTCGTTATAAGAGCCGATGATCTTGAACTTTCCCTTGGGGCGGAACTGGGGGATGGGGTAGTGGAAGAACAAGAGCTTGTAGTCGCTGGGCACGGCGTTGTTCATGCGGTAGAGATAGTTGGTCTGCGACTCGTCCACAAGATGCGACTCTGAGTCGAGGATAGAGATGGAAATGGAGGAGCTGTCACCGGCGGAGACAGCAGCATCCTCATTGGCATTCGCCTTGGGCTCGGCCGCTTTGTGCACAACCTGGAGGTTATAATTTGTCACCCCGTGCATACTAGAATCCTCCGGCTCCGTGTTCAAGCAGTTGGGCAACGTCGATAAAAAGCGCACAATGGCCACTTTCGCCGTGTGGTCCTCTAGCTCGTCGCCAAAGGTAAAGATAAACTTGATGTTCTTGGACAAGATCGGCTGGAGCGACTTGAGCAAGATCGACTTGTAGTCAAGCGACCGCTCTGTGTCGATCAAGTCGCCGGTAATCACCACCAACTCGGGTTGCTCCACCGCAAGGGAGTTTTCAAGGAACCGAAGCGTGCGCAAGTCCGAGGCACACAGGCTGCCAGAAGAAGCACTGCTCTCCGGGTTGCACCTTCCGAGGTCCTGGCCAAAGTGCATGTCCGACACCTGCATGATCTTATACTTGTTCTTGTCGGTAGTGAGCAAGCTGGCCTGGCGGAGCTGCTGGAACGTCTGGGCTGAGGCGTCAGACACTTTCTTGTCGACGCCGCTCTCGAGGTGCAAGGACAAAATGGGGTGGAGCGCGTCCTTGGACGACAAGTGCAAGGTTTGGTGGTGCTGGCGCGAGTCCACGAGGTCGTTGTTGCCAAATAACACGTCAAGAGTTCGGAGCACAGGGAGGGTGTCAGGGACTGGTAGCTCGGTGTTGGCGACCTGGAAGTATTTATACAAGGTGGCACCACCAAAGGTACCAAGCAACTCGGTGTCGCGATTGTCTTCACTGGTATCTTCACCCTCTGCCCTCTTCATTGAAATACCCGTCACCACACGCGTGGCCTCTGCGAGTGGCTGTAACCGGATGGCCACGTACGTATTGGTGAGCCCATACGATTGATGGTAGTTTAACGGCGGCTCGAGCTTGGTGTAGCCCATTGGCGGCTTGCAGCTGGCGTAGGCGCACCGCAAAAGGGCCACGTCGGTGATAACTTGGTCCTGATTGTGTGCATGCAGCTGCCGGTACATCTGGAGCAGCTGTTGCTGCTGGTGCTGCTGTAGTAGCAACTCTACATCGGGCAGGCCCCTGCTGGTGGCCACTGTGCTCAGGTAGATGACCAGCAAAATGAGCACCAAGGCGATGCTGGCCAATAGTTTCTTGTAGTGCCTGTTGATAACCATGAGCGCGGTCATAGCTAGGCCATAGTAAAGAGAGTAAAGGGTGGTGAAATGGGGCGCAGTGGTGGGGCGGAGTAGATGTGGTGTTACTTTGGGTAGATCACGTGAGTTCTGCTCTGGGTGTGAAAAGGGGAGAAGAAGATCTTCTGGCGGATGGCAGGGAGAACAATAGGAGAACAGGGGATACGCCGGTGAAAGCAAGTGAGCGCTGGTGGTGGTAGTGGAAGGAAGCAAGAAGCAGCAGGTGGTCAATTGTGGGATAAGGTGAGAAGGCAAAGAGAGAGATCTCCGAGAGAGAAACGTACAGCCAGGGCGGATTTTGGAATTTTCCACATCCTTTTAAATGCGGTGGGTGTTCACCAATAGTGGGAGAGAGAGGCTAAGTGTAGTGCTGGTGTTGTATTATTAGAAACAAACAAAGCAGAGAGAAGGATTTTCCCTTCGTGTGCTGGGGACCGCCTTTGTCGCCTGTCCCGCCTTTCCGAGGGAAGGGAGAGGGAGCGCCTCCTTCAAGGAGGAGACGGGAAAAAAATGGACCCACTCGCAGGAGGGTCTAGACCTGCCAGGCGGTGTTTTGTGTATCACGTGATTCTGCTCGCCTCGCCTTTCCTGTTCCCCCATCTCTCTCTATTTTCGGTTGCCGCCAAGGATTTTCACGCCCACGCCCATGCCCTGCCCCGCCCTAGCCCCTCCTCCTAACCCAACCCAGCCCAGCCCTCTTCTCACATACCCGTCTCTCCCTCTTCCTCTCCCTTCCCTTCCTCACATGCTTAGCACGCGGGAATAAACGCAGAAGCACAAAGCGGAGAAAAAGCTTGTATTCGAAAAGCCCCTTTATTCATTCTCTTTTCCCTCCTCTTTCACTCATAAGTTGTATCTGAAATTGTACAATATATACATAGTAGTAGTAGTAGTAGTAGTAGTAGTAGTAGTAGTAGTAACACTGCTCCTGCCCTTTAGTCGGTTGCCTTCCGCTTCTTCTTCAACCGTCTCTCAAACTCGTCCTTACTCTCGCCCGCGCGCCATCTCCAGTCGTGCGCCGGGTGCGACTCCAACAAGTACGCGGGGTCCTTCCTGCCGCTGCCAAACACCTGCTCGCGGAACGTCAAGGGGTGGTCCGCCTCGGGGTAATCGTCCCACACCAACCCGCGCTTCTGCAACTCGGGAACCAAGTACTCCACCACGTCCTCAAACGTGCCTGGAGAAATGGCATACGTGATATTGAACCCATCCACGCCGGAAATGTCCACCCACCGCTCAATCTCATCGGCCACTTCCTCCTTGGTGCCCCAGAACACAGGACCCAACCCGCCCACGGTGATCTGCTTCGCAATGTGCTCACGCGTCTTCTTCACGTGCTCGGGTTCACCAGGGGCCTTCTTGTTCCACAACTCGAGGAATGACTTGACGGCATTGGTGCCCACGGCAGTAATGTCCTCGCCATACTCGTACTGCGAAATGTCAATACCCGTCCACCCGGAGAACAATGCCTGCGCGCCCTCAATGTCGCCGTAGCTCTGCAATTCCTGGTACTTCTTGGCAGCCTCCTCGTGTGTGGGGGCAATCACGGGGGTGATCAACTGCAAGAACTTGATGGACCCCTCGGGCCGGCCGTAATTCTCCTTGGCAATCTTCTTGATATCCTGAATCTGTTTCCCCAATGCCTCGGGCGAGAAGGTGGTGATAAACACCACCTCGGCGTTCTTGGCAGCAAACTCCTTGCCCGCTTTGGACGTGCCTGCCTGCAAGATCACAGGCAATCTCTGGGGACTGGGCTCGGTAATGCTGGGCCCAGGCACCTTAAAAAACTTGCCCTCGTGGTTGATCTCCCGAATTTTGTCTGGGTTGGTGAAAACCCCCGTCTCGCGGTTCAACTCCACGGCATCGTCGGCCCAGGAACTGAGGAACAACTTGTAGATCACCTCAATGTACTCCTCGGCGCGCTCATACCGCTCGGCGTGCGGGGGCAAGGGCTCGCCGTTGAGCAAGTTGCGTGCGGCGCTGTCCAAATACGAGCTCACCACATTCCACCCGATTCTCCCCTTGGTCAAGTGGTCCAACGTGGCCAAGCGCCGCGCGAGATGGTATGGCGGTTCACTGATGGTGGAGAAGGTGACACCAAAGTACAATTTCTGGGTCACGGCCGCCATAGCTGCTACCACAGCCAGCGGCTCGTTCACGGGGAACTGGGCGCCCGAGCTCGCGGCAGCGACCAAGTTTTGGGGACCATTGTACACGTCGTACCCGCCAAGTACATCGGCCATGAATAAGCCGTTGAATTTTCCCTTCTCGAGCAATTGGGCCAAGTACGTCCAGTACTCGATGGTGTTGTAGTTGCGCGACTTGTCCTGAGGGTGCTTCCAGAGCCCAGGGGCCTGTAATCCGGAGCAACCCATGTCAAAGGCATTAAGCACAAGGTGCTTTCTCTGCTTGGTGGAGCTCTTCTGGCCGGGCATAGTAAGGAAGGGTGGTGTTGGTTATGTGGTGATGAGAAGAAGGAGAAAGAGGTCAGCTGAGATTTAGAACTATTTATACCCAACGTCCATCCACCCCCCCTCACGCACACAATGCTGAAATTGTGGATGCAAACACTAGTATAGGGCAGAGTAGTTTAGGGCGTAGGCAAAACCCGCTGAAATGATGCAAGCGCAGGGAAAAAAATTAGACCAAAAACTGTGGCTCCTCCTCTCCCCTCCCGTGCGCAGGTGGTCTGATAAACAATAACCACATTTAGGACCTCCGCTGAGAAACCTCACACCCGAGCCGATGGGCCGGGGACAAACACAAAAACGGGGGCGCAACCGGCACACCGGCGAGTGAAGGGACGGAGGGACGCAAGGAGACACTTCGGTGGGTGTCGTATTTAGACAAGACGGGGCATAACCAAACATGGCGCGATTTTCTCGATGACGCAAGTTGCACGGCTGGGTTGCGTGTTTTCCCATGCTTGCTTTATCACCAGTTTATTTTCTTTATACAAGCTGAATTCATACTTGGGCTTAGCCCTTCTCACCTCGGGCGTCTTGTTACAACCTTTCCTCCTTCAATTCGGGCCCACTTTTCAAGATGTTGTACCCCCAGAACCCCACCACGTTGAGCACGCCGATCCTCCAACCATTGAACAAGCCAAGCAGCTTCACCAGCTCCCACAACGACATGTCGTTACCATCGTCAGGCTGGTTGAACTCGACGATAAGCGTCTCGTCGGGGTTTTCAATCGTGATCACCCTTTTCACGTCCTCCTTCTTGGCTGCGAGCAAGAACCGCACCTGCTCCTTACGGAGTAAGTTCTCCACGGGCAACTTGATGAAAAACTCCATAATCAACAGCACCAAGTTAACCACGGTGTAGATGTTGGGTGACGAGTACGAGTCAATATTGAATCTGATGAACAAGATGTACGGCGCCATCTTCCGGAAAATGCTGGTGGAGAACCGGTACAACGTCGTCAAGCACACAATGGCCGCGGGTGGGTGGAGCAAGTAGTGCACAGGGAAGTTGCGGATCGACTCGCGCACCGACCGCGTAGTTTCAACAACCTGGACAGGAGCCGCATCATCGGCGGTAGAAGCATCTGCATCTGCACTGGCTTCTGCTTCACCACCCCTCCCCGAGTTGAACTGGGTGACCATGAGCTTCACCCGGATGAGGTCCAAGGGCATAAGTACGATTCCCGTCAACACGCACGCCGACACTGAGAGCCACAACGACCTGAGTGGGTCGTTAGAGTGGGTCAAGTCGAGGAAGAACGGGTCGGGGATGCCCAAAAAGGGCGAGATGAACCCCGTGATCCACGCCTCGATAGTGTGCGACAATGTCAGGTAGATGAAGCTGGCGTTGATGCCGCGGAATAGCGCGAGCGGGCCGTCCTTGTTCACAATCGCGGTGATGATGTCCACCGTGTGCATCGACTTGGGCTTGATCTTGTGCACCCGTGCACGCACCCGTTTCCGCTGTCTCGACCTACCGTGCCTAGCAGTAGAAGCAGCGGCTCCCCTGGTTGCTGCGTGCCTAGGTGTGGTCCCGTAGTAGCTCGTGTCGCCGCCCTCCTGGCTCGACCACACCAACTGCTCATTCTGGGGCACAAAGTAGTTGATCTCCTCCTCCTCCTCTTCCTCCTCTGTGCCCACCAACCTCCTGCCCCGCGCTTTGTCCGTGCCAAACGCGTCATACTCATCGTCGTCTTCCTCGTACTCGGTGGCCGTAGTCACACTGGCCCCATCCTCACCAATACCGGTGCTTGCACCAGCATCCCCGAGCAATCGCCGCGATCTCAGCAAGTCCTCCTTCTTATTCTTCTTCCTCGTCTTCCCGCCAAAGTCAAACTTGCCCACCTGCAACACCAACCGCACAATCTCCAACGGTTGCGCTGCCAACACCCGCAAATAGCTCTTGACAAAGTTCCACACCAAGTTTTTTACCAATTCGGTGAAGTTATTCACGTCGAAGTACTCGTTAAACTCCAAGTCGTAGATATAGTTCTTGTCGCCACCACCAGCGCCAACACTGCCGCTGCCACTGCCATTGTATTTGTCGGCATTGATTCCGATGGGCCCGCCGCGGGAGAATGATTTCCTAATCATCCCACCGGTCTCGCTGTTCGCGGCAGCCTCGATGGCGCTGCTCGACAAGTTGCTCGTCACGGGCTTGTTCGTCTGGGTGTCGATCAACCCAACCCCCTTTCTGAAAATCACGGGGTAGCCCGCATTGAACGTGTCGTGGTCATAGTACGGTCTCAAGCGCTGTATATCTAGCGTACTCGACGAGGACGAAGACGACATGGGTTTTCCTCCTGATCTAGTGCCGTGATGTTGGGTGATTTCCCTGCGTTGTTGGTTACGGTTGCTGTGTGTTGTGTTTGGGCTCCATCTTGATTCTCCCTTTTTTCTGGTCTGTTTTTTTGCCCTCCGTCAAGGGAGATTTCGGTAACAGACATGGGGAGACCCACAACGGGGGGAGGGGCGAGATCTATGGGGTGGCCCGTATCATGGCATATCTGCCTGAGTGTTTGAGGCTCCTGTTGTTGGTCACACCTAAACTGTTTGGGCAAAGTCAAGGGGAGAACCAATCCTTTCCCGATACATATTGTAAACATAAACACCCACTGTCATCAACTTTTGGCATTCAATCAGCCTGCTATAATACATAGAGCGACGATGCATCTCCTCCCCATATCCACCGTCACTGTTCCTTTCCCCTCTCCAACTCGTTCGATCTCAGTATAAGGAACTCGCCGAGGTGCTTTAAGGGATCTTCCGGCTTCACCTGGCCCACCTCCTTCAACCCTTCAAGCAAGTGCTTCGTGAGGTGCTCGTTGAGGTACCGTCTCACCGATGACCCGCCGACAATCTCGTGCGCCGGTGGCTGGTCGAAGGGAGCACCACTAACCGGCTCAGATGCATGTAGTTTGGGTTTCTTTGCCAGGTGCTGCAAGGGGGTGGTGGCGCCATTTCCAATGTTCTGGTGCTCAGCGGGCTCAGCACTTTCCTGCTTTATATTCTCCGACTCCATTGGACGATGAACGTATGTGATGGTTGCTCTGGTGGTGTTGTATCTCTTGCCGCGGTGGTTCATTTTCTAGCTCCGTTTTTATGGATGTGTCCACACGAAAAACAAAACGAATCAGCGCCAGTACCACTGCTGAAAGACATCCCCCCACCAACCACACCGATCGCCACCAGCACATCAACCACACGATGGATCCATTCAACGAAGTCAAAGAGGATGCTTATAATGCCATCGCCGTGTTGAACCGCATTATCGAGAGCCGTGCCAGCGGCACCCAGGCCACGCTCGACCAGACGCAAGATTTCGACAACAACTACCAGGAATTACAGGAGATCTACGAAGACTTGGAGCAGGCACTCGGCGTGAGCGAGTTGCAGCCGGACCGGTTTCAGCTCTCTGCCGGCGACCTTGCCCAGCGGCGCAGCATATTGCTGGACTTGGGCACGCGCATCCCGCAGCTCAAGTCCACGTGGGACAACAAGCAGTTCAAGAACGTCACCACCATGTCGAATCGCATCAGTCAGGACGAGAACCCGTTCGACGACTCCAAAATGACGCAGTACCAGCAGCAGGAGCTCATACAGGAGCAGGACGGCCAGCTCGACGATATCCACCGCACTATGATGAATTTGAACCAGCAGGCGGCCATGATGGGCGACGAGTTGGAGGACCAGGGGTATATGCTCGACGAGTTGGACTACGAGTTGGACAACGTCGACAACAAGTTACAGCGCGGGTTGAAGCGTGTCAATATCTTTTTGGAAAAGAATAGAGAGACCGCGAGCAACTGGTGCATTGGGATCTTGGTGGTGGTGCTATGTGTCCTACTAGTGCTCTTGATTGTAGTGTAGGTATAGCGGGGTTTCGGGGTGCGTAGACAACGGGGCGCTAAATTATGTAGCTGTTGCACGACAAGGGGATATACGTCTATACCGTATATTGGTGCAGGATGCGTGTCACGTGACACACGTCTCCCACCAGTTGCAAAATGAAAGCCAGATGTTTAGCCTATCCCAGCTGTAGGCGCACAATCTCGAGATCGTAGTCGAACAACCGGTTGTATCTCATCAACTCGTAGAACTCGTCCTTGGCAAGCAATTCGCGCCGCTCAAACTCGTCGCGCCCGGCGCCCATGATAAACAGCACCTTGTGCTGGGCCTCGGTGTCCAAGAACGCTACGAGCGCGTGCAAGTTTTGCGCATACTGACAGAGCCGTACGTGGAAAGCCGCGTCGTGGGCGTACCTGCAACCGTGCGGGTTACGGGGGATGTAGTCCTGCCACGACTGGGCGACGTGCAGCACGGCCGCGGCCCACTGGGAAATGGCGCCAACAACACGGTAGTACATGGCAATGTCGCACATCCCAGGAGTACCCCTGGCCACAATATCGTCCACCACGGCGGTGATGGTGCATACATCGAGCAGCTGTAGCTGATCAGCAGGGGCGGTGTCAGTAAAGGCAGTGGAGGCGGCGCCTTCTTCCACGGGAGGACTGGGCATGCGGTCGAGGGCCAATTTCCGCCGCACCACGTTGTCGAACTTGGCTTCCACCGGAAGAAGGGTATGGGCAAAGTCGATGTGTGCTGTCAAGTACTCCATAAGCTCGAGGAGCATGATCTGGTGCTCGTCAAATGACATGGAGCTGGTGTCGGCCTCGTTGTCCAAAATAGACCGGATAATGGCGTTATCCCTCTTTTCCGAGTCGGCGCTCGCATCGGTATCTGTGCTATGATTATGGTAGTGGAACGCCTTGGCCATGGCGAGGACAAACAAGTCGGGGCGGGTGCGCGGCGGGTAGTCGTGCTTGCATGCCGCTACGGTCTTCTCAAAAGTCTCGAGAATATGCGAGTGGGAGACCATATCGGCGATCATGTACCGCACCTGCTCCACCTCGCGGGCATGATCAACACCGGTACCTCCCACGAGCAAACCGCCCAACTCCAAGACAGTGCCCACCTTTTGCTCAAAGTGGACGGCGGAGAAAAAGGCGCCTGTGGCTATGTGCACCAACTGCTGCTCGTCATCTTTCTCGAGTGCAGAGACAAATACGAGCATGCGCCGGTACTCGCTCTTCAGAGCCGCGTGGATTGTCTGGTACACTTTCAACGCCTGGTGGTAGTTGTGGAGCTGGCGCACCTGGTCTCGGTGCTCAGCAATCAAGCTGGCTCGGTACCGCAACGCACTACAATCTGGCTGCGGCTCTGGGTGTATATGAACCTGGTCGTCGAGGCATCGCGGGAGCTCCCTGCAAATATATTCGGCCACGTCGACGTAGTAGGCGACGAGCGTCTCCTCAAGCACCAACAACGACTCGACCAACTCGAGATCGGACGATCTCAGAGTGGGGAAGTCCATGGTGGGTAACGAAAAAGAAACAAGAAAAACAAGGCGGAAGTGGGCGGCGAGTGTAAATATGTAAGTAAGCGGCAGGCTCTCTTTCGAGAGTCACGTTGTTCCAATAGGAAGAAGATGCTGGGGCCTGGAAGAGGATGAGAAGGGGGGAAAGGGGGGCAAGGGCAAAGAAGATGGTGGAACGAGGCAATGTTATGTATGCCAGCAGACAACGGGCCTCCCTCGCACTCACAGAGACACACCGCCTTGGTGGTTGTTACGCAAAAATTTCCGCCTGGTTTTCTTTTCTGGTTGAGCCTTTTTTTCTTTCTGGTTATTCTGCTTCGGCAATTCTTGCCCAACCAGTCAAGTAGGCAAAAAAAGAAGAAAAGTGTCGAACTGGCACGCGAGGGGACAAGCAGTGGAGGGGGGGGAGGAGAGCAACGGTAGAGGTGGTAGTGTAAGTGGGTGTGTTGCTGGCATTGTGTTGGTGTTGTGGTGGTTGTGTGCTAGTGGTGATGGTGCGACAATCAGTTGCTACGCACGCGTACAACAAGATGCGTGCGCTCATACCCCCTAACGTGAGTTAATGCCGTGCCCTGTCAAGCATTTCTCGGGTGTCACTGACATAGAGCCACTGCAGCGTCTTTCCACTGCAGT
The DNA here is from genome assembly GCA_002094185.1 of Zhuliangozyma boniae. Lineage (NCBI taxonomy): Eukaryota > Fungi > Ascomycota > Pichiomycetes > Serinales > Debaryomycetaceae > Zhuliangozyma > Zhuliangozyma boniae. The sequence goes on from MXQC01000019.1 coordinate 140,738, forward strand.
GTGTTTCCACTGCAAGACTCGGGTTAATGTCGGTGGTTAACTCTAAAATGCCCCGGGCTCAAGCCTTTCGTGGTTTTTATATACACGCCCTCTTGTCTTTTGTGGCGCACCTAATTTATTTTTAGCCTGCTGCCAAGAGTGTGAATACGGGAGCCTCGCCTGAAATTCGACAACCGGGAGATGTGCGGTTGTGGAACAGAGAAGGCCTGTCCAAGGTGCCAGGGAAGGGCCGCTCCATGACCTTCTTCTTTCTGGTTCAGCGTAGCCCAGCAACAACCTGATCTCTCTCCCCCTACCGCCTTGAGACGAATATGCACTTTCAAAGCACACAAGAAACGTTTGATCTCGGCGTTTACCCACTTTTGTACAGACTCGGCTAAACTTGACTTGTTCAAGTAGAAAAAAGAGGGACAAAGCAATTTACAGTAGGGCATTTGGGTCCAGCACAATACCACCAGTAGAGCAAAAAAGGAGAAGGGACCGCAACGGCACGTTCGGGAACACACTGTAGAAGACGAGGCATAGTTGCTAGTTGCTATCCCACTTCCGGTTGCTCGCACGCTGTTTCCTTCTACAGCGTGCATCTGCTCTTACGTAACACGTTGACTAGAAACCGCCCTACTTCATCCGTCCAAGGCGTAGCCAAGCTTGACGCCCTCAAACCGCTTGGCCAACGTTGCCAACTTCTCCTTCAACATCTCCACGTTGGTGTTTTGCGAGTGCAACCGGGGGAGCCACTCGGCGACGCCGTGCTGCAAGATGCCCTTGGCGCGCGACTCGCCCTGCTCGATATTCCCGTACGACCCGTGGAGCGTCACCCGCTTGTTTCTGGCCAGGTACGACGCCCTGTGCAAGATGTTGTTGTTGTAGAACACCATGTCGCCCGGGTGCAACTCCACCACCATCTCGCCCGTGATGAACTCTTGGCGCCGTGCTGGGTCCACCGTCTTTTCCCTTTCCTCGTCGGTGCGGAGCCGCTTGTGCGACCCGGGCACCACAATCAAACACTTGTCCTCGGTCAATGCCAAGTTGAACTGGGCGCCGGCATAGGGGTTCTGCAACAAGTCGGCCGCCTCTTGCTCGGGAGTCGACTCGGGTTTAATGGTGTCGCGGTGCCAGTCCAAGTCAAAATCGGTCAACGGGTTGATCAACATGTTCAACAACTCCATCGAGAGCCGTGGCTTGTCCACCTGCAAGATATCGCTTACAATGGCCAACATTTTGTCATCACCGTACAAGTCGTGGAAGGGCAATGATATAGCGCCCAAGTCGGGGTGCAATAAACCCGACACGCCCCAGATATCGGGGCTGAAGTTCTTGGGCCAGGGCGGGAACTGCTTGCCTCGCGTGCGCACATAGGGCCACTTGCCTGCGCGCGCATGGTCTACCACGGCCTCGGCAGCAGCGAGGTATTTTGTGGTTTCATCGGGGGTGAGGAAGTTGCGGATCACGGTGAAGCCCTGGTCCGCGATCTCGTCATGGTGCTTGTGTCCAACAGGTGATGGCATGGGGAAGATGTGGGGCAGAACTGGCGGAGGTGGAGTGTTGTTTGGAAGACCCCGGAGGAAGCGACAAGGAGGAATATAGGGTCCGCTTTATAGTTGCAGTTCAATGGCTCTCTCGTTTCCTCTCTCCCCCTCTCCCCCACGCGATGTCAGCATGGAGAACCTTTTTTCTTACAATGCAACGTGACTGCGGCTCAAAATGTAACATCGAAGTTTGGCGTTGGGAGGTGGTAAGCTTTCACCACAAAGGGGCAAATGGAGGACAGCTGCTTATCTGTCGCTTATACACAACTGACGCTGCCGACGAGCGCTCGCGTTGGATTCGCGGTGGTGCCGCGCTCGTGCACAAAGAACAAGAAAGACGAGAGCAGGAA